>JASDQU010263015.1:0-15550 GCA_032191745.1 Picea mariana | reverse complement strand
AGGGATGATTTTAAGGATGGAAATTTATTTTAAAATGTAGAAACCTTGGCAAATATTACTAATCCTTTATATGCCAACTATAGAATGTTTGGGGATATTGTTGTAAAAATATTCAAATTTCTAAGGATTTTATATAGTTTGTATAAAATTTTAGCAATTCTTAAGGTAAAATAATTTTATCTTATACAATTTGGGCGAATAATTTTTAGAATAGCGAATTTTTTTGGGGGGGAAACTATGGAAATTAGCCCATGAGATAAATTTAGCCCCATGGAAAATTTCTAATCTATCCCAGGAGAAAAGATAATGGATGAGTACACCGAAAGGTAATATCTAGACAAAAAAAATAGTTCATGACATCCCAGACATGTTAGCACAATAATATTGCTTAAATAATCTCAAATAGTTGAAAATTATATCTTTAACATCATTCATGCACCCATAAGAAATCACAACAATAAAGGATTATGTATACTAAGCATAGAAATAGTTCATATGATCAATACCCAGAAACATTAAAACATGAATACAAGAGTAGAATAGTCCGACAAGAACATGCATACAGTTATGAATTCAAAATGTCTCATTATTTTTATTACTCAGAAGTAAAAGTATCATATTTTGTTACAAAGGGAAAACTTATGGCTCTATGCCATTAGTTCTCTTTTATAATACAAGAGAGAGACTCTTCATTTCTTATATCTTATCTCATTTCGAAAATGGAAACATGTAAGTGTTATACAAAGAAAATGAATAGACTCATGAGTCATTATTTTCATCCTCAGACATTTTACAAAAGATATCTATTTAAAAAAACTCATTTCCTTTATCCATTTGCGTTATCTTTTGTATTTCAGAAGTTTCTTGGAGTTTCTGACTTCCACCTACAGATTGTGAGGATTGTAGCTTATTTTCCTGTATCTTATATTTATGTTCAGTGATTGTTGTCTCGATCTCATTGATTGCAGCTCAAGATATGATAATTTGAAGTCAGCATAGTCGGGTTTTCATCTGAATTCAAGTTTCGTCTGTTTTTTTTCATTTTACAGACATTTTTTATTTTGATATGCTATCAATTCATATATCATAGTGTTATTCACTCTTATAACTTTCCATCGAGCCCTCCTGTGCCTGAATTAGTTCCTCATAGCTCCAGATATGACTTCCTCAAGTTGGTATGCCCAATGTTTTCCCCAAATACTTATTTATTATTTTTTGTATTTTATGACATCTTCCATCCAGTTTTTTGGCTTAGAGACCCATACCATTGCATTCCTCTTTCGGATACCTTTCCAATGAATTATCACAGGCCTCGTTCTGACATTTGTAGAAAAAGTTATGGTTGTTTAAAATTTCTCATTGAACAACCATTGACCAGGGCTGTGGGTTAATATGTACCATTAATGTTTGAACCTACAAAAGAGAAAACCCACCGAATCAATGGTTCTGGTCAGTTGTCCATCATACCTCAGAAAGAGTAGAGTATGCATGTTCATAACTTCACATCCGGGTCTTTCTAACTCCTATACCATTCCCATCCCTATTCATCAACTCTGCGCATGAGATCTAGTTATTTAATAGATCTAGAACCAATCCTCACAGTCCATAGAAAGAGCCATTTTTCGACATGTTACAAGTCTCTAGTGAAAAGGTATCAAAGAAAATAATCAAAGAATATTCCTTCTTTGATTCATGTGATGAAGGTTTAAAGCCCCCAAAAAGTGATGACGTCTATTCGAATATGATTATTCAGTGTCTAGAAAACTTTTGAAGTTTCAAGGTATCGACAATAGGTATCTAGGAATATTCCCTCGTAGATCTATTTTGCATGCAAAAGATCTAGATCATCCTTCTAGTGACGATCAACGATTACGATTAAAAGTCATTCAGAGTCTGAAGGAGACTGTTTAGAGTGTTAACTCTGACCATCCAAAGTTATAACCCAAATATTGTTGCAAAAAAAATATCCAACCATTCACTAAGGGAAAATATCGATAGCTTAGGATATTTTCTCTTTGGTAATATTCTCGATGTTTAATCTTGTGAAACTTTGCAAAGTAATAAGCTCATGGTTCTGATGTTTGTTTCTTCAAAGGAAAAGGGGATTAGCTTCAAAACAGCCTACATAATTCACCAAATAATTTAGTTGTGACCAACATTTATATGTGAATCAAGAAAATAAGGATTCAATCTTAGGAAGAGAAGGAACATTCGCTAATTGAGAAACATAAATAAATCTTTGTACTATGGTTAATGTATCCATAATGCCATAAAATTTGAGAACAAAGGAAGGTCTTCAATCAAGTAGTGAGTGAGATGAAATCCTAACTATTCATCAGGGGAGGGTTGTCAGAGTGAGTTGTGATATTGGTAGTAGATATACTCATATGGAGAAGGAATCTGACAATGAAGAGTGTGAATTCCAAGGATGATGAAGCTTTGACATCGTTGTTGGAGTATGTGATTGAAAGGCTGGGAAGAAGAGTCAGGAAAAATCTTGATGATGATGAGGATAGGTTGTGAGAACCACATCAGTGTTAGTGCCAGGCCATATGACACAGGAGAGTGTGAGCTATGCAGATGCCATGTGGGAGTGAGAAGAAAATGTGAGATTTGTCTTAGGAAACGTTAGGAGGCCATAAATTTCAATCTAGAACATGGATTTAAGAATGGTTACAGTCATTGGAAATATCTCGACGAGAAGAATAGGACTATGAGATTTGGTTAGAGAAAATAATAGAGAAAAATAAGGACAAAACCCAATATTCCTTGGGCCTAGTTTTCAGGAGAGAGGGAAGGACAAAAGAAGAATATGGTAGGGATCAATCCGAAAATGCTTGGGGATAGGTATGTCAGAAAGGTGGATATAATATCCTTGGAATATTAAGACCTCAGGAAAACATGAAAAGGGTAATCTCAGTGAGGATCAAAGTCAAGGTTCTATCAAATGATCAAAAGATTATGCCCATAGGCCTCTCAATGTTAGCACGGTCATGCGAACAAAGTGGCTCTGCAAACCTACTCCTGCAAAACAAAAGAATGAGATAAGACATGTAATCAAAAGAAGACTAGCCAATACAATAAAAAATATATTCCCTTACATTAAACCAACTTATAAGAGAGTTTTAGGTTTATTGAATAATAATATGGTGACTGTAGATGAGTGTTTTAAGACTACATAAGTTAGTTCAAAGAAGAAGAGTAGAATCCTTATGCAAGAGCATAAGTATGAATTCATGAAGCCTGACATTTTAGAAAGATGATACATAATTTGAATTAGTCAATAAAAAAATAATTAGCCAGAACCTCATCGAGGACATGCAATAGAACATCATACCTTGCAGCCACATAGTCTCACCAAACACTCCAAAATCAACAAATATTTTGAAACAAATGTCAATGAAACATCATAGGTCTATAAGCATCATAAAGAGATTTGAAATCATGAAATATAAAGGAACAATCATCACCAATAAAAACAAATCATCCAACAATATAAAACATCCAACTCCCGCAAAGTAGGCAAAGACATAACATTAGGCTCAAGCGGTAGAGGATTGGGAAATAGGATTGAAATTTGAGTAGGGGACCCCTTTCATTTCTCTTGTAAAAGAAAAAAGAAAAATTGGGGTTGTTGTGGCCACAACACTAATGTTCATTACAATGAAATAAAATCAATTTTATCATTTAACTCCAATAAGGTTTATGCTACCTGTAAAGCAAAACAATTCAATTACTAAACTAAAGGAATGAAGAAAAGAAATGGAAAAAGAAATGATTGATCCAAACTCACATACTTGCAGACAAAACTTATATTAGCAAACTCAAACTCTCTAACACTAAATATTGAATCTTGGATGATACAACCCTCTACTTTATAATCAACAATTGTATTTCAAATTATGAGTGGAAAGGTAATGCAATTTTAAAGAAAAATTTTAATGTAATTATTCAATTTATACTTGGATTATTATTCAATCAAACCTGAAAAAAAAAATGTTCTATACAAAATGAAGTCATATCAGAACAAAGCTACACTTCTATTGTATTCAAATCATGAACTAGAACTGGTTGTAGGGATCTGTAGAAATGCACGATTCTAGCTCAAATGAAATCTATTGAAAATATTGACACACTGAACATTATCAAATTATAAACATCCACAAAATTAATTACATAAAACAAATGAAAAAAAAAACTAAATGAAACAAGGGAAATTAAAATAAAAAAAATTACAAACCGACATTAATTGTATAAGGAAATGATAGCCAGATTGGTGGGCCCTCCTTATTGGCATCTCGTTAACAAAACAACTACAAAACTAGATCAAATGGAACCACACATTGAGCTTTAAAACACCAAAAATTTATTAAACAATATCAATGATCCAAATCGATACAAGATATTTGGGTATAATTTTTTTAGCGTTAATAGTTTGCATATCTATTTCATACTACCATGCTTATATTATATTGCTCAAAACACAAGTTTAAATACACACATTTTTTCCAGGTCGACTTCTGATAAGATCCCTATTCTAATGCATTCGACATATCGATTACATGGAAGATATAGCAACAACGAACATAATTAGACATGGAGGATGAAAATATAGCTTTAATTCGTTCATAAGATATTCTCATGACATGAAATGCATGAGAATATCTCCTAATGTTTTCCTCGGTCCAACTTACTATTGGGACATTGATTTGGTGAAGAGGGTTGGATGTGATCTTTGACTATAGCTAGTGCTTTCCTTTTTCATTCTAGAACTAATGCGAGGAATATAGAATCACGTCGAAGTTTCTACCGAGAGAACCCATGTAGCGATTTCCTTTATAGAAGCTTGGAAGTATGACAAATAATGGTGTGGGTTACATGACTTGAGCTTAATATATAAATAAAGCATCATTAGTAACAAAAAAAATGTCAATCATTATAATTCATTAAAAATGATTGGAAACACTAATAAACCATTGATGTTACCTTATGAACCTCTGAATGAAATTTATAGAAAAAAGAGTGATGATTATGGTGAAAAGAGTGTTTTTAATGGGTAAAAAAGTGGTTCACTCAAAGTGAAAATGGTATCTATTTGGATACCCAACATCTCCCACGTGCCTTTGGTTTTATGTGTCACCATGTAAATAAAACATGCAACCATAGGTTTAGTTGGTGTTCTGATAGTAAAATCCTCAAAATTTGACAAACTTTATCAATTATTCACTGGTCAAGAGGTAGTATCAATAGAGATATTGACACTAGGTGTCTTTCTTCCCTTTGTTTCCTTGATTTTTCTTCTTAAGGCCCTGGTACGAATTTGAAGGGTATAAATGTATCTATGATTCTTCTCACTAAGCTTATATAACTTCTAATTCTATGTTGTCAACCTATCAACTTCCCTCTTCAATTGAGCACATATGTCCTTCAAGGCTGTATTCTCCTCTTTAATATACTTATCAATAATTTTGAACTATGCAACCTTGATCTTAAATATTTCAATTCTTTGATTTTTCCTCTCCAACCTGGAAGAGACTGATCCGATGAATGGGGATAATATTTCTTTCATAGGCTCATAATATTTAGTGTTGTTTTACATGTCAAGAGGTACAGGTTGCTACAGGGAAAATCCCCCTATACTAGGTCTAGGTACAAGAAGAGAACAAACTTACCTTAAAATACTATTCTACCCTTAAGCTATCCCAAAAATATCTAAACTAAATTAAGATAGAGAGTAAAGAAGGTCAATGGGTCCACCTTTATTCCTTGTGCTTATTGTATACCTCTTTCACCTTTGTGACTTTCTAGATTGCGGTTCTCCTCCCAAAGATGACCTACAAAAAAACTTAGGAAAACAATGCTACAACACATACAATATCTACTTATCAATTTAAATGTTCGGTTATAGAAATAAATGAATAAATCAATAAAATCATATAGAAATAATGTTTTAGGACAAGAATGAACTCTTTTATTCAATTTTAATATCAAAAGGATTACAACCTTCATCGACAATCGCTCTATGAACAAAGTCAGGGCTCCTCTATCGTGGCTCAAAGTGCATCAATCCCATGCTAGATTCTCACAACCAACTTATCACTTGGGAAAGGAGAAATGTTTGTATAGGGAGAAAGGGATGGAAGGGAAGGCTGAGGCCAAAACTCAGAATAGGATGCAAAGCTTGGGCTAGGAACTGGAAGGGATTTTGGCTGAGTTTTCTTATTCTCTTGCTTGACCTTTCAAATGAAACCCCAAGACATATTTTTATATGAGGAAAAGATGGTTATTTGGTTTGGGGATGGTATACAATGGGTAAAATGGTTGGGAAACCCTCTATCCTATAAACTCCATCGAATTCCATGCAATTTTATATATTTTTTGAAAATTTTGGAGGTAAACATGAGATAACTAGCATGAAGCTAACACATGTACATGAGATAAATAGCTTGTAGCACGTGTGTGTACATGGGCTATCAGTTCAGCAGAGCGCACACATTTTCCAAAAACAATGGTTTTTTAAAAAGAAACTGCAGTAGTATTTTGGAAAAATATCTAAGTGGAAAGACCAATGTCATGTATGCATAGATAAGGAATTTTTGGACAATAAAAGATGTCCCCTAATGTGTGAGGTCAAAATAGAAATTGATGGCTGAAATACATTACAATATATTTACCAGTGGGAAAGCATGAAGTTGAGTGAGCCCACGACGAGTGTTCGAGAGCATGCCATCTACAAAATAATGATAATATCTCTGAGGCAAGCATACCCATGCTCGGGATGACCTAAGCATGGCTGCCAATAAAGTACACTACAAATCCATATCATATAAATCTCTATATAAAGTGTATCCGTGAGAAATACACAATGGATCTACATCTCAAAATCATTTGAATATATACAAGTACAATATAATATTTTCCTTCAAGAAGCATTGTCACCTGTGGATTAAGATGAGGAATTCATAGCTCAAGAAACAACTTCAAGATCTTAAAAACTCATGTAGGAGTACAATAAGAGTGTAAGAATCACTAGCCTGAGGTATTCGACATGCCATCAGGGAAAGACTGGAGGATCTTGATCATCAGGCACAAAGCTTCATTTATTTTGAATCCAAACTTGAATGGACTCTCAGGGTGGCCGACTTATGAAAGTCAAGAGATAAACAGTAGAATGGCCAACTCAAGTTGGATAAAACTTCCCTTGGTCAAAATCATGGAAAAATGATGAGACTCGGGAAGCTGAATATTGACATAATCCTATGATACATGAGGCACCACAAACTCTCCATATGTTTGTAAGAGTAACCAAATGGAGAAGGACACAACTCTATGTAATGAAAACAACTTCCTAAGGTCATACTAAATCATAATGCTTGGAAAATAAACAAAAGTATGTTCTTTATCAAAGGAATACTATCTTGCTGCTGAAAAAAGAGAATGTATATCATGTCCCCTCTTTTTGGAATATTTAATTTTTTTGTCTTTTTCAAATTTTTAATGAGCTTGAAAAAGAATAAAAGAGTGTTATGTTACAAAGGAGGAATGCGTGTCATGGGAAAGAAAACTAGTTCCAAGTGCATGGAACAAACTGATGCTGAGTGAAAGGAGACATGTGCAAGATAAGGACACTTGAAAAAAATTCTCCATGGGTCAAGGTGTCAGATCACAAGGGAAAAAGTGTTGCAAGGCTTGCATTTAAGGAATGATTTGAAGGTTCATTTAATAGCAACATGGAGCCAGCATTAGGAATGATATGCAAGGATGAGACATGTGATGTGATTTAGTATGACACAACAAGAGTCCTTCCATGTGAAGTTTTACGATCCCTGAGAAGGTAATATCAGTGGCTTTTCACATTTAGAGAGTCTGAAAAACACTAAAACAAGACTCTAGGAAGTTCCTTTTTTGTAACTAATCCAGTCGGTTCGAAAAAGGGTTAAACTTGTACCAAAAGGATGTCTCTTCAAAACCATTTTAATGAGTGTAACAAAGACAATATCACTCGAATATGTTTTCAATTTTAAGGATTCTGAAAAGAGCTTAACTATGGACTGACAACTTTTTTCTAAGTTTAGTCTCGTTAGCCCAAAAAAGTATAAAATATAACTTAGGAGAACTCTCCCGGTGAGACATGTCTCTTGAGGCGTACCTTTTCCCTGGATAATATATTATCTGGAAAAGGGTTAAACTTATTCCAAATAGATGTTATTTTTGGACCAATTAACGAGTGTGAAAGGAACAAGGCCACTCGACGATCTTTTCATATTTAGGGAGCCTGAAATGAGATTAACTATGGACTCTAAGGGGGTTCCTATTTTGTAAGTAATCTCCAAGGCCCAAAAAACATATAAACCAAAACCAATGAGAATGGCCCTTTTTCAAAAATTTAGTCCCTCAGGCATGAAAAAAGGTTAAACTTATGCCTAAGAATAATGTCTTGGCGAATTGAAGCTCCAAGGCCATACTTTTATTCATAAATTAATTGTCCAGACTGAAAAAGGGGTAAACTACCACCTAGAATATGTGCCTTCACATTTGAGTTTGGTGAGCGTGAAGGGAAACGAGATAGCTCGACAATCTTTTCAATTTTAGAGAGTCTAAAAAGGGATTAAAGAAGACTCCAAGGAGGCTTCTTTTCTCAAGTAATCCAAACGAGACCAAAAATAATAAATGAGCTCTCATTAAATGTTGCTTTCAAATTTTAAGTGATATTTAAAAACAACAAACCGTTCTCTTTAGGGAGTTCCATGTGAAAAGCCAATAATGATGACTAGAAAGAAGAATGAGGCTTCACTATGAAATCATGTCAGGACTAAAATGACTCCTAGGCCTATGGATGAAACTCATAGAATGGACACAAAAATGTAGTAAAGGATCTACCTAGGGAATCCATGTAGAGGAAGGCTCTACCAAATAATTATGACACTTCTAAAGAAAAAAAGAAGGCTATGTGTGACACTTCAATGGGATCGATCCTATGGTAAAGGGAAAAAGTCAACAACATGCAAAATGTAGGGGGTGAAAACATAACCTATATGCAAATTTTGAAAAAATGACTTTTACAATCGGATGGTATAAGTGTAAACCATCTTACTAAAACACCAAACTAAACAAACAAGTTCATCAGAACGACCCAAATATCACTCAAAAGAGAACTTAGGTAGCCACTGAGCCAAGAAAGGGGAAAAGGGGACCAAAATAGGGAAAAACGAGGATAAAACAATTTATAAATCGAGGTGGACAACCCATTTTAACCATTGCAATTTTTAAAATAACAAAAAAGGTACAAAACGCTCTTCCTCAACATGTGAATTCAAGGGGCTGCAGTGGACGAAAAATCCTCACACTTGGACCAAGTACGTACAAACAACCTTTACTTTCATTTTCATGCATCCTTTTATGCTTAATTTAATGTTTGGAAGGCTCGCACTATTTTAAAAGGGTGGGGCCTGTGTGTACACATGGTATCCATGACTAGCCCACATATGTACATAGGAAATGTAACACTTAGGCCACGTACATACGTGATTGTCCTAAAGGAAGCCCGCGTACACCTTTTTTAATGTTAAAAAAATTAACAATAAGGACTAATCCTCTCCAAATTTTTTGCAACATGGTGCATGGTCATTGGCGTGAAAGGGAACATGAGGAACTAGATGCCCTGGTAGAGGAGGATCTTTGGGCCATTGCTATGCTGAAATAGTGTGGTATGTGGAAGTTTTTCTAGTGTACATTCATGAGGGCACAACCTAGACTATTGACACACTTGATAGAATATTGGAATCCTAATGTAGAGACATTCATTCTAGAGGGTCAATCATTGACTCCAACTATAGAGGACATATACTTTTTGATCAGCCTCTCCAAGAGGGGGGAACCGGTCAGTCTGAGGACCTTTCCTCCAGGGTCATATAACATAGAGGATTACATAGGAATTTATTATGAGTCTAGTACCAAGAGAGTAATATGCCAGGATCTTTAGATTGTATTATTCATGATTGGGTGGATCATGAGATTCACAATACTTCATCAGACCTCCTGTGCACAGATGAATTGTGCAATTCAATGCTTGGATGCCACTATTTTTTACTAGAGCACTACCATGCTTACTTTCATGAAGAAACAACTCACTAACTGTCGTAGAAAAATGAACAAGAAATTTGGGTTCATAACTGTGTTGTGCACTTTCTTCTTTGAGAAAGTGACTATAATTAGTCCGAGGGAGACAATATGGGGCCATATTGCCTCCTTTCTGACATTGTGCAGGTGGGCAGCTTTGCTCCCTAGACAGGTTGGAGAGAGATTCCAAGAGGCCTTTGATGAAAAATGTTTTGATTAGTGGTCCAGTCATATTCCTATTATTGAGGACTATCCATATCCAGGAATAAGTTTCTTAAGGGATCCCGATATGCCCATCCCCCCTGGCGAGGAGTGTGGTGATATAGGTAAACACATTTTTAAAGTTATTTTATTTTTGAATTTTAAATATTATCCTTTTATGTTAATGTCAAGATACTAACTCAAAGATCTGTTATATATAGATGTGGGACCACTGCGATTGACTGACTTCACTAGGACCAAGCATAATCCTCGACTAGAGGCTAGAACAACAAGAGCAGGAGGACTAGTAGCTACAGGAGGACCCCAAGCTATAAGAGGACTCCAAGCCATAGAGGCCGAGAGAGTACTGGGATGAGTAGAGAGGAGCTTGACAACTCTCACTTGTGCAGTTTCGATGGCTGAGATAGAGGACCTTTCCCAGGCTATGAAACTACATGTAGTAGGCATGCTCAGGACTTGGGTCCAATTGTTTCGACGTATTGATAATTTTGTGGTTCACTATAGTAGGGCCAATAGGCCTATACCATAGTTTACATTGGACCACACATGTATTGAGGGAACATTTTGTACTATGTATACCAACTTTATTCGATGCTTTATGGCTTACTTTGTACTCATGAAACTTATTTTTAGGGATATATTATATATAAATATTTTTTTTCTTATGGATAAACATTTTGTACAAATGTATTGATATGTATATGCATGTGTTTTACTTTTGTGTGTGAGGAGCATGTCAATCGAATACTTGATTAGCCAATGTATCAGTTAGTTGATTGGATCTCCTAGGAACATGAATATAAGTAATATAATCAAAATAACATTCTAAGAGACATACCCTAAGGAATCGCCGGTGAAGGGTGGGATCATAAAAATGGTATACCCCATTTAATTGAGACACAACCTACTAAGAATATAGATAAACCTGGAGGTTAGAAATACCAGATGACAAGGCATCACGTAGTACTTCTATTACTGTACTGTACTCAACAACACTATTGGTTGCTTCGCCTAGAAAAATACCTCTAGAAGACATCAACTGAACAAAAGGTGTAAAAATCACCCAAGTAGTGGAAGCAAGCCTCCAAGTGTGTCAGATAGCACAGTCTAGAAACCCAACACAGACTGCATATTTACTTGACATCTTCCACAATGAAAACTAGACATAATGACTACACGTCCATAAAACAGAAAGACAAGGTTTATAAAAAAAATATACATATATACAATAATTCATACTCATGTGACCGACCTATGTGAAACACTTCTTAAGGTAGATCCCATTTCTAGGCTCCTCTAAAGTGTTACCCTCAAAAGCAACCAGTCGATAAGCACCCTTTTCTAATACTTTTTCCATAATGAAAGGTCTGAACCATATGGGTTTGAACTTTCCTTCCCCAAAGGGATATTTGTCTTGGTCATAGACTAGGACAAGATCATCTTCGGAGAAAATCCAAGGGAGGACAAACTGATCATACTGGAACTTGACACATTGTTTGTGAGCCTCATTAGCTAAGGCTCCATCTTGACATTGTTCATCAATCTTCTCGAGATACAAAAGACGTTCTTCAAGCGATGTAGTTTCGGGAAGAAGTTCCAATGCCAACTTAAGAGAAGGGATTTGAAATTCAATGGGAAAGACTACCTCCAGCTTGTAAACAAGTTGGAAAGAATAAAAACCAATATTAGTCTTGACAGAAGTTCAATAAGCCCAAAGTGTCGAGTAGAACATCAAATTCCAATTTGACTTGGCCTAATTAATTGTTCATTGAAGAATAGTCTTGAGAGACTTATTAACAACCTCTACCTGACAATTCACTTGTGGGTAATAAGGTGACACATGTTCTTGTTTAAAATCTAGTTTTGATGTTAATTTGGACATCATTTTGTTCGTGAAGTGACTACCATGGTCTATGACAATCTCCTTCAGAATATCGATCCTGTGTACAATAATGTTAAAAACAAAACGGACTTCCATTTCCCTGTAATTGTTGAATGTTGGTATAGCTTTGAACTATTTATTAAAGTGGTATACTTCTATGATGATATAGCGATGCCCCCTGGCTAAAATTGGGTGAGATGTAGTGAAATCAATCCCCCACTTGGTGAAGGGACCGACGAGAATAACTGGGAACATGGGATTTCAGTGTGCCCGCATCTTCTGAGATAATACATGGAACATGTGATAATTCTTGACCGCCTCAGCACAATATTTGATTAACGAGGGCCAAAAGTATCCAATGCCAAGAATATTTTAGGTTTTTTCCAACCCAGACAAATGACTGCCACATGCTCATGTGTGACATGCATTTAGAAAAATCTATACTTCTTCCTGAGTGACACATCAACAGAGAATATAATCCACTCCTCGATGGTATAAAGTTTCATTGAGGATAATATAGTTCTACGATTGGTTGCGTATTCGTCGACGTTCATCGTGAGAAGCGAAAGAAGGGAACTTCAAATTCTGAATATAAATAAGTATATCTCCATACCAAGGGTCCGAAGATGAAATAAGAAAAAGATCTTCATTCATCGCTGACTCTTAAGGTCGAATATCACCACTTTTGATAAGAAGTTCAAAGATTAGTTTAGAAAATACCAAGGACTTTTTAAATTTTGTCGAAACAAAATGCAATTCAAACTCTTGCAGGATGAATATCCATCGACTGATTTTCCTGCCGATGACCTATCATGTTAAAACATACTCAAAAGGGTTCATGACGAAAATGATGGTGGTCTTGCGAAGTAATATGTAATGATAGAACCATTGGATAGCATGTACAACTTCCAAAGCAAGTTTATCAATAGGTGTGTAGTTGAGTTTCTTTCCAACCATGCCTCAAATAAGATAGTATATAACGTGCTCTTCGAGCGTGTCATCATCTTGGACTGGGACCATTGCAATGGTAAACTCTACGATAAACAAATACAAAAATAAATCCTTGCCATAATCTGGAGGACTAAGGAGAGGGGCATATGCTAGGGAACGTTTCAAGGCTTCAAAAGAGCACTATGTCACTTCATCCCAACAGAATGGGACCCCTTTTTTTCAAAAGACGCATAAACCCTTTACTAATATTGACATAGTTGGCAACAAAACATTGAATAAATTTGCCTTTCCCATGTAGAATCTAAAGCTAGGGGATTGTGCATGGGGGAGGCAATTGAAATATTGCCTTAACCTTCAGAGGATCGACCATGATCCCTTTAGTTGGCACGATGAAACTTGAAAAGCATCCCAATGTTACACAAATACTACACTTGTTTGGATTCAAGTGAATTCGATAGTAGCAACACCTATCAAAGATAAGTTGTAAATGGGTAGGATGATCGGATCTCCTATGATAACGTGATGCTAGAACCTCAAGATACGTCTCAACTATGTGTTTGAGGTTGTGGAAATAAAATGACATGCCCTGCTGAAATGTGGCTCCAACATTCTTAAGTCCAAAAGGAATTTTTCTGTAATCAAATTTATCCAAATTTCAAATAAAATTCATTTTATGTTGGTCCTAGGGATTGATCTGAATTTGGTTGTACCTGAAAAACCCATCCATGAAATAAAATACCTCACAACCCGCACATTCATCTACAATCTAGTCAATAAATGGGGTTAGAAAATTGTCTTTTTGGCAAACTTTGTTTAGGTCGTGAAATTCCAGACATACGCAGATTGTACATTTCTTCCTTTTGACACAAAGAAGGTTCGATACCCATTTTGTCAATTTCACATGATATATGAAACCAACCTTCATGAGTTTCTCTACTTCAGCCTTTATTGTCGTTGCTTTGTGAGGATTGACTGGGCGAAGCTTCTGTTGAACAGGTTTAACATCAATGTAAGTTGTGATCTCATGTTCAACAATATGTGTATCAATTCCTGGTATGTCCTGATAAGACCAAGAAAAGACGTCGTGAAATTATTTAAACAATTCAATGTAGATCCAAATCTATTCAGGAGAACAATCCACTTCGACAAAGACATTTTCCACAATGCCAAGGGTTCTAGAGATGCCGATAGGAATTGTTTCAACTATACTTTCCATTTTTTCCTTGTTATATATTTTGTGCATAGAAAGAGAATTAATAGGGGAAGGGGCATCTTCATTCATGGTCGTAATGAACTCTCCTGCCTCTATTCTCTTGATCTCGGGTAAGAAATAATATATGTGGTGAAGATCGTCCCATGGTCTGTCTTCTCTTTTCATTTCATCCAATATCGCCTCATTAGAGGGAAATACTAATTCTAAAGGGTCGTGAGCAGTGAGAGAGTCTTGAGACCAAATATGCTCGAGAAAAAGATCTAGCTCCTATGGCAGAGAAAGATCAGGGTTGGCCTAGGATCGATAGATAATACTCTACAAAACCTCAGTGACAGGTAAAGGTGACGGCAACCTGCCCCTCAGTGGACGGTCGCACCACCAGGACCTTCACAAACCTTGGCCCGAAGAGTCCAAGCTCTTCCAACTCCCTCGGGAGTCTTCTACCCACAGTTATAATTCCACGCGATCCTCCCTTCGGAAATTGGGGGATCGGGTCTCGCGATATCACGAGGTTTGTGACACTGCTCTCAGTCACTCGACTGCCGATATCCCGAAAGTTGGTATTCAATGGTCAATCCTCGAGGTATCGCTACTCGCGATGTCGAGTCCTCGTATCCCAAATCCCCGAGTGCCGAAGTGCCGATCCCCGATGTGAGGCCACCTGTCCTCCACTAAGTCTCCCGGGGCCCACGCTGCCACGTTAATCTCGGGACTTCGTGGATCGCAGATCCACTGTACCAACTCCCTGTTGTTGGAAGCCTCGAATACTGAAACTCCGATATTACGGATTTGAGCCACATGTCCCTCCGAGGATCGACGGCTCCCACTAAATCGGGAAATCGCGCGTCGCGACTTCAACGTGCATGAAACCTTTACACTCACCAACTTCGATTTGCCGATATGCGATGGCAAACGATTCTCCCTGCGTCGGAGGGTTAACCGCCTCGCTCCTCTCCTAGATCCAACGATCCACGGGACTTCGCGAGCCTGCCCGACGATTCCAAGTCGCCGATTCTCTCCCTCTGTGTAGAGATCTACGCTCCACCACCTTTGTCCTGTGCGACCTCTGCTGGGTCGATTTCTTCAGCGAATGAAAAGGGAGCTATCCCTTCTGAGCTTCATTCCTCTGACTCCTTCAAGGAAATCTTCACGCACTCTACTCA
>JASDQU010263011.1:0-15513 GCA_032191745.1 Picea mariana | reverse complement strand
CCAACAAGGGAACATGAAACACATTTATGAAGCATCCCCCTTCAAGATCAACAATTCCTTCTACGCACACCTTTGCAGGTGTGACATCTCCCAAGTAAATTAGGGATCTGGTGCTTTCTTCGATGGAGGAAAATTCATCTTTTGATGCAGACATATGGTTTGATGCACCTAAATCAAGGATCCAAGCTGATGGAGTGGATGTGACAACCATTAAAGCATGAACATCTCGTGCTCTCCCTCCCGTTCTGTTATCATATTTCTTCTTTGCATTTTCGGGCACCGTGAGATTGTGCTGTTGCAATTGCTTAGCCATCTCATCGATAGTATTCCTCATGCAATTTTATTTGGGATGAAAACCTTTGGAAAAGTAGCTGTAAAGTTTTATTTCCTTATTCTTATTCTTACCCTTAGGCTCAGAAGAGTTCTATGAAGATTGTGCGAATCTCTCCTTCTTCGATTCAAGAAATTTACCCATTCATTTTTTCTTGTCTTTTCCACTGCTCTTTGGAGCATTAGTAGCCGCAAGTGCTTGGTTTTTGGAACGCTTGATGGCACCCATTTGGACTAAATTAGCTTGCTCTTGAGTCAATGCTACAATGAAATCATTCAATGGAGGCATTTTCCATTTTTCCTGAGTCAATTTTGATGCTTGAAAAGACGACACAAATACGGAATATTTAGGGCCTAGTTTCGAGAGAATTGAAAGGATGAGTTGTTCTTCCCCTTTCGTGACTCCTCATGCATTAAGTTCAATGAGGAGGGATTTGAACTTGGTGAAGAATTATTGCAGGTTGCTGAAATGAATTGGACTTAGGGATATGAGTTCATTCTCTATTTGATTCACTCTTATTGCATCCTGTTTGCCGAATAGTCCTTCCAATGTGGTCCAGACCACATCGGGAGTAGTGGCTCCACTGACATAAAAGAGGAGATCTCTGGAAATTGATAGGCATATCAGCCCAATTGCTTCATCTAATTTATTGAAATACTTTATCTTCTCCGCTGCCGCAGTCGGTTCTTTCTCCGTTCCCATTGTTACCCGGTAAAGCCCTTTGCTTCGGAGGAGCAGAGAGATCTTTGTCTTCCATTCGAAGTAATTGAAAGGATTTAGAATGAGTTTTGTGGGATGAGAGAGATGATTCATTTCTTCTTGCTGCACCTCCTAATGATATATACCTGCAAATAAAACCGTGTACAATCCACTAGATTCAATCTAGCTCTGATACCATGTAGAATTCTTGCAGAAACCCTGATAGATCTAGAATTCTAGTTAAATTGAACACAAACAATTTGCTGATATTCAAGAGATGAGAGAAAGTTTTTGCTCCATAAATCAGATAATTATATTAATAAAAAATGAATATACATGAGCAACCGTCCTCAAAAAAGAAGAGAGGAGGTGAATATATAGAATTTCCAACATATAAATTCTAGTCAAAAAAGCTAGAAATAGCTAAAATATGTGTCATAAGCTAAGGGAGACCACATAGTTCGACCTAGACCACTAAATATACATGTTACACACTCATTAATGTCCACAAGAGTTAAGTGATGTGCATTAGCTCACTTAAGCTCACTTAACTGACAAGAGAAGCAGTTCCAACTCACATAATTGACCTGAAATAGTAGTTACTAATAATAGTAACGGCAAAAATCATTAATTAAGGAATAAATCTCTCACTCAAAGAGGAGGTGCGCATTCCCCAATAATAGATGAGTTTTTCATGGGGGAGTTGGAATAAATCATGAATAAATCAAGAAAAATCAAGAAAATCAAGAACCGGGAGTTGAGTCTTGATCTAAAATTAACAGTTTTCCCTAAAATCTAGGGATGAGGTGCCCTTCTTCTCTATGTGGCCAAATTAGGTGAAATAAAGAGTAAATGAATGTATTAACCAAGATCTAGGAGTCTAGGCTAGGTATAAACTAATGTAAGTTAGGGATATGCTCCAACATATATGCCAGGTATGTAGGAGCTCAAATCCATAGTAGTGTTGTCTAATACGTAACTATTTGAAAGAGGCCTTCTGATATACTCTAGGTACGTGGAAGAACCACATTGTCCCCTGGTTGTAGCATTGAAAATTAACGACAACTCCTACATTTAGAGACGATGGAATACGTCTGTACTTAAAAATCCCTAAGATTCTCCCAATTTTCTGTGATACTCCTTTTTATCCCACTTTTGTGAATCACCCCAATTGGATATTCTAGTCAAAAGATATGCAAATTTCCAACAACAAAAAAATGCACCTTTTAAAACCCTGATTTGGAGACTATTATGCTAGTCAACATTTCTTTTGTTACAGATCTACAATTTCGTCCCTTCTGAGTATAAAATTTTGGCATGAGGTAGCATGATGTGTCTTCTTTCCAACCCCATAGGTTAGACCAAGATTGGATTCTTCAAGATAATTTTATGATAACTTTCCCAAGATGTGCTGATGTTTTTCCCTTTCAGGAGATCGAACTTGTACAGACTGCCATGTGTCACTGTATTCAGTTCAGAAATTTAAATTTGTACCAATACAACTTTTGTCCATGCCCTAACCAATGGAATATTTCTCACTCAATTTAGAGGTATGTAGCTTCATATATAACAATTTTCCCAAGAACACTTGTTTTAGACTGAAATCTAGACCAACCAAAAACAATAATTTCGTCAGAGAATAAATTTCATAGTACAATGAATCAAGTTTGAATTTTTTACAAAAGATACTTCACTATTCCTCCTTCATACTGTAAAAATTTAAGAACCTGAAACCAAGCCAAAAAAAATTGCAAGTAAAAATTCCAAGAACACATGTTTCAGACTAGTTTCAGGACTAGTCAAAAACCCTAACTTGAACATAATGTATCACCAAAAATATAAGGAACCAAGATATGAAATTTGGAAAAAAATTATCTTTATATGTTTCCTCTACACCATAGAAATTCTTGATCCTGAAACCTTCCAAAAAAAAATTTGTAGCAAAAATTCAGGAAAACTTGTTTTGAAGAAGCCAGTCCCGAGGATTGTCTAGCTTTGATACCAAATGTTAAGTACCAAATATCAAAATAGCATAAAAACCTCAAAATAAGTACTCAACGACTTGAAAAAGAGATAAATTCATATAATAAGACTCTTATAGGGGGGAACCTCCTTATACATCATATTAATTCACAAATACAAGATGATTCCAAATGAAAAGGTCTCCTTGGTATATATAGGAGACTAGGAGGTAGAATTACAACTATTGGACCCAAGGCGACATAAACAAATTAACAATACTAATTTAATATGCCCCAATTAAGGGGTAATGTTCCACGATTTGGGGATTAACACACCTCCCATATTTTCTAGTCTGATTGACACAATTCATCCCTCGAAAAACTTTGACGGAACACCAGAGTCAAGTTCAAAATTAAGAGGGACATCAAGCCTATTTGTTGTAGTAAGAAAGTATGTTAGCGAGAATATTAAGAAACAAATGCCTCTAATTCGTGAGGCATGGGAACTTGCAAATAGTTTTGTTTCTTTGGGGTCCAGTTTTGCAAATTTAAAACAATACCTTCAGGTTGATTTAGAGAAAGATGACAGATTTCATAAAGAGGTTGTTACTACATTTGTTTTAAAAGTTTCAAGTATGAGTGAATTAAAAGGAAAGGACGAATATGTATCATCCTCCACTCGTATAAAACAATTAAAAGCATGTTGGATTAAGAGAATAGAGACTTTAAAAGAAATATTGGTTGATTGTGACACTTTAAGTGTCAAAAAAGGGAAATTATATTTGAAATTGGTTGAGTTAGACTTGGATAGAACAACCTGGGAGGTTTAAGACCCAAAATTAATATTAAATTATATTATTATGACAAGAGAATAGTTTGAAGAACATCTGGAAATATTGAAAGTTGTGTCAACAGAAAAAAATCAATAGTTTAACCGAATATTAGAGCAAGAAGTTGAAAGTTGGTTAGTAAGATATGTTAATAAAAATGAAGATATTGAAGATATATTACACCAACTTTCAATTGACTTTAGAGATCTTGAAAGCAGATTATTTGACATAAAATTCAGGCAAGAGATAATCGTTGCACCTATGAGGGATTACACTGAAAATTTGTTAAAACAAGCTTTAATCAAAATAATTGAAGAAGATCAATAAGTGGCAATTATAACCGATCCAAGAATCTCACCACAAGAGAATACAAAAGGAACATCGGATAGAAAATAAAATGAGAGAAATCCATCACAGTTCAATCATGTTCCACTTTCATTTTATGGTCCACGGGAGCCCAATCCTAGTCCATTTGGACGAATGTCGTTTTATTTTATTTTCAGACTATTATTAATTTTGAAAATCTTAGAGAACTATTTTGTGGTTAAACTTTAATGATATCTTGAACTCTTATTAGCATAAGATATTTGAAGTTTTCCTATCATATTCTTGCTTATTTTGAATAAAATACTCTTTTAAAGCTCTCTCAATTGTGGACCTTTGGTTTTCTTTTTTATGAATGTGATCAAAATTATGATATTGTGATAGATGTAAGAATTTTATCATTTTTCAGATAAATTATTATTTAATTTATGTACAATATTTCTACATATATTGTATTTTATTCTTTGAAGATTCAAGGTCCTCTTCTTAGGAATTATTTTTGTGAATGTATACTATTTTTCAATCAGTAATATTTTACATGTTTATTGAGTGATAAATATTTGGGTGTTTTCTATTTAGTATTCTCCCATTTTAATATTTTAGTCGAAAGGTTTCAAGATTATCTTTAAGAAAATACAAAGGGGTACCGCCTCTATAAAAACACAGGGGGATATTTTATCCTCGTGAGGTTGTTGTTTGGATCTTAACAAATCTAAACATCACCATAAGTGTGACTTCTTTCAAAATGAAATCCAGTGTTTAGGCCACACCATCTTAGTTCAAGGATTGGCAGTAGATCCTTAAAAGATCAAGGCAATCATGGATTGGTCTGCTCCTCAAAATGTGACAAAGGTAATATATTTCATGGGTTTAGTTGGGTATATAGAAGGTTTATAAAGGGATTTTCCAATATTGTTCATCCCATTACCTCATTACAGAGAAAGGGGAAGAAGTTTATATGGTTAGCGGAGTGTGGAGCTAGCGTTCAACAATTGAATCACCTTTTGACCAATGCCCATGTTTTGAAGATTACAGACCCTGAAAATGATTTATTGGTGTGAATTGACACTTGTAAAGAAGGAATCAATGGATTCCTTATGTAGGAAGGAAAAGTGATCAATTATGAGTCATGAAAGCTAAATGAGCATAACAAAAAGTACATCACTCACGATCTAGAGCTCGTAGTAATTGTGCATGTGTTGAATATGTGGAGGCATTACTTGCTCGAAAGGAATTTTTTCTTGATGACAGACCATTGTGGTCTGAAGTATTTGCTTGAACAACCAAGGTTAAACACTAGATAGGCGAGATGGATGGCATTGATCAGTGAGTTTGATTTTGAAATCAAACACATAAAAGGAAAGGAGAAGATAGTGGGAAATGCATTCATTTGGAGTGTGCAGGAAATACACTTAGCAGCATCAACTGTGAGAGAATATGACATCCATCAAAGGATCAAAAATCTTCACAAGAGGATGAGTTCTTCAATCAGGTGAGAGAAGGGTTGCAGCAAGAACCCAGATAGAGAAAGTATGAAGGATATCATCTTGTGGTTGATAATATCCTATTGTACCACAACATGTTGTATGTGCCTAATTAAGCATAGTTGAGGAACCTGATCATAGATGAATGTAATACCCATGTTTCCCCCAGCTTGTAAATATAACTATAGCTTGCCAAAATATTGTGGCGGACTGAATATGTGTGAATGTTGGATTTGATGAACCCTTTTGTTATAAAAAGTAATGTATGTATTTTTGTTATTAATTAAAAATGGATAGTGTTGCATAACTACTGAAGGGGGGGTTGGCAAGGTATATCATGATGCTATGAGAGAGATGGTGAGGGGAACCATAAATGGTTGATATGACCCCCACCAGACCAGTACCTTACTGGATTTAAATTTCTTAGACCCAGAATAGTCCTCTGGCCCAGAAATAAGTTACCAATCAGGTTGGTAGTTGGGAAGTCCTCGTCAAGAATTAATGAGGATATGGGAAGAGTACCCATCTAAAATACTTCCTGACTCGATCACGAGATGGGGATTTGGACCCACACAATCTTTCTGAGGAAGGAAAAAAAATAAAGGAAATTGTGGGCAGAGGGCATGGCGAAGGAGAAGAGTGTGTGCAGCTCGGGGGTTCTGAGGATAATGGAAAAACAAGCTCGTTCTGGGTGCAAGAAGTTGTTGGTAGCATTTTCAGTCCAAGATGATATACGAGTTTGCAGAGAAGATGAGTGACTGTGGAAGTACTCATTGCAAGCCCCCTTGCTTGGTAGAGAGAAAATCATTTTTCCAAGTTTTTATGGGAGGAGGAGAGTAAACTCTATCCTTGACTGTCGTTGAACAAGAAGGAAGAGTACCTCTCAAAGCATCATGGTCTAGCTAGGGGGCGATCAGTGGTAAATCTGTTCAAGAGTGGTTGTTCCTATGGTTGGGTGGAAACGTACAACCCTCTTAGAAGTTGCTTCGCGATTTTGGTTTCTTGATAAGTATTTTTATACTTTGTGTACTAGAATGGAAGTGATGGTTGAATGTTTGTGTTTATGATTAAATTTTACATTGTTTGATTAATCATTAGAAATGCATACTATTTTCTGTGAGCCCTTATATTTGCATGGTTTCTGTTTACCTCTGCTTAGCAGGAGGAGAACTATTAGACATGGGATTTCAGATGAGTTTGAGAATAAGTTTACAGTTCTTGTACTGGTTGAAAAGTCCTTAAGGAAAATTTCCCAAGGATCGGTCTCGCAGGGTAAGAGTTGGGGCAAAATTCCCTGGAATATTTTAGTCTCGTTGATCCCTTAAAAGGTATATTTCTGTGTTTTTGAATTTAAGATCTATGAATGGAATCTTCTCCCTTTAAACCATCAATCTCTGTGACCGAGGACTTGTGTCCACGACCCTAAACTAAGTAATGGCCAATATTAGAGCATACTTCCTGAGGCTTGTCCGGGAATCCATATGATCGAGACCTTGAAACCCTTCGCTAGGTCCGAAAGGAGATAATGTTTTATGGCTTCGGAACTCTGAGAGTTCGGACCTCTGGGATGCTATGACTTCAAAACCTACAAAACCAACCAAAGGAAACCTATTGGTTCGGTTACCGGCAAGGTTGACCGACATCTGGTGGTTTCCCTAACCATGATCGTGGGATCTGTCCCACTATTAAACCATGACTCACTTACCAGTCATGAAGACAAGCCGTAGATCTGAGGGTACTCGGAAGCCTCCCTGACCGTTGGATCTATGTTGCGATCAATCTGGCTTTGACCACTTCGGAATAACAATGGGGCATAACATCAAAACCCTTGAATGTCGGAGTTGCGAATTAATGTGAGTCGTGGATATAGGGAGTCCATTGAGAACCCCTCTCAATCATATAATCAACCAATGGAAGGACTTGCGTATAGCACTTCGGCGAAGTCCTACTCCGAGAGAAAAGGAGTGTGAAGCGGGTAGAACCCATGAACGTCGAACCCGCAAAGTGACGAGAGTCGTAGATCCAAGGGAGCTATGAGACCTTTTCAGGACGTTGGATTTAGACTATGGTTAGCCTGGTAATGACCACTCTGGGGCTAAAGAGGAGATTACACAACAAAACCCCTGAACGTCAAAGTTGCGAAGCAACAAAGGCCGTATATCTATGGGTCTACCTGGACACATATCGACCGTGCGATATAATAGGTTTTGGAAGGTTGTTAGTTCAGAGTGGCATGGCACGTTTATGTCACCAAGGGTGACATGGAGCCACGTTTGGCGTGCCACGTGTCACCCTAATTCATTCTTTTCACGGACCATATGTGCCCATTAGAACGTGACATGTGTCACCCATTGATGGGGTCACGTGTCATCTTTGTCGTGTCGCGTTTCATTCCCCACTGACACATATTCTCTTGGCCTAATGGTGGGTGGAGTACTTGAGACCCACCTATCCTTTTCTTTGCCCTTAATGCGTCACCACATGTAAGGATGGACCCTTCGAGAGTCTAGGGCTTCGAAACTCTGTAGTTTTGAGGTGTAGTATCCTAGATAAGCCAAAAAGGCTGAGGGATAGAGCCACGTGGCAAGATTTTGGGGTCCTTTGGGAATTCGATATTTTGAGATTCCGTAGGACATGGGCATAGAAAGAAAAAAGGGGCGTTCAGCACCAAAACATCGACCGTCGAATTCCCGTAAACCTATGTGTTAAACAAGGATGCAATTGCACCGTTGGATTTAATGGTGGATGGATTTCCACCATAGAGTAGGCGTGTTGGGGAAACTCTGGGACATCAAAGAACTTGGGATGGTACGAATGAGACTGACCCATGTGGGTGCCATGCGTCCCTTGACCAATAACGCCTGAAGAGATTTGGGAGGGTGTAACTTCCAATCCAGAGCTCATATTTGAGCATGGTAGCAGTTGTTAGTGAGCTCATTACGAGCAGAAGAGGATTCAAAATGATTAAGGAAAGTGAAATTTTGATCCCCCATCCCTTAAAAAGGTACTTAGGGGTTGGGTGTGTTACAAAGTGGTATTAGAGCATGGAAACAACACTTGGCCTACCTGGGCTCATGAACAAGTCGCATAAAAATCATATTAGAGATCTTTTAAGGGGTAACACCCTATCTTACCCCATTCATGAGAAGCTTATTTAAACCAGCACTGAAGAGAGGAATGAAACCTTTTGTTATTGTCATATGTTTTGAAAATATGAACTGTGTGTTGCTAGTGTTCCAAGTAAAGAAGTTGACTTCACCTTACAGATTGTATGTGTTGTTTATAAACTAGTAGATAATTAACTAACAAAAAATGTCTTATCGACACTCAAGCGGTCAGTGGACAGCAGGAAAAGTACAGTGTGAAGGATGGTGACACATCATGAATTGGGGGAAAGCTCCCATAATAGAGAGGAAGAATCTGATGAGAGGAGGGTGATGGAAACCCCTCCAGATTTTCCTGAAACCGTGAGAAGCCTCATGGAGGTATTATAGAGTTGTAAGACTAACAATGAAAGGCCGATAAAAGAGCAGGAAAAACAAACTAAGATTAACGTAGTCCTACTGCAAAGTCTATAAGATATACAAAGGCAGTAGAAACACGAACCGGCAGCCAATCACATGGACAGACATCATGCTAATCAAACTCAAAGTCCACCTGAGATACGAAAGAATGGTCCTAAAAGTAGCCACACAAGGAGGATCACCTCAAAGAAGGCCCAACATGGAGCCAAGAGACACTCAACAGAAGAATCCTCTGGTGAGGAAACATACAACTCCAAGGAATATTCTATTAGCAAGACTAGTTCACATTCCCAGAAAAGAAGAAAGAAGAGGAAACATTCCAAGAGCCATGGACCTGAAGAGTTTAATAAATCCAAACCACCCACTTTCAATGGAGAAATTAAGAAGGGGGAGGAAGTAGAAGTTTGGCTACTTGGTTTGAAGAAGTACTTCAGAGTCCATGACTACTCTAAAAACTTAAAGGCTCGAATAACCATTTTCAACCTGAATGGAAAGGCCTCCATTTGGTGGGAGGACCTTAGGAATGTGAAAGGAATCCATGAGAAGGATTTGTCATGGAAATAATTTTAGAAATACTTCAAGAAGAAGTATCTATCAAAGAAATACTTTGATGGAAAGACCAAGGAGTTCTATGAACTCAAGTTTAACAAACTCACCATAGATGAATATATCAACAAATTTATTGAGTTGATAATGTATGTGCCCTACATAAAGGATGAAAAGGTAAAGATGCAATGATTCATTAGTGGATTGCCTCAATCCTTCTAGGACAGAATTGAATATGATGAACCCAAGACCTTAGAAGATACTATCCAGAAGGCAAGGTATTGTTATGAACAATTCAAGAATAAGACAGGACCTCATGAGGACTGGAAGAAGAAAAACAATTCAAGATTCAAGAAGAAGGGGTTTAAATCCTCAATATTTAAGAACCATGGGAAAAGTTATAAGATGATCCTACCTACTAAAAGTGTGTATCAGCAGAATTTCTCATCTCAAAGTGGTAATAAACCCTCTGGAACAGCCTCGGGTCAGACTGATAACACAAAGAGAGAACCCTTGAAATGTTGGGGTTATGGAGAAAAACATTTGTTGAGGGACAGTCCACATAGGCAACATCTAGGAGGCTACCAATGTCAATGATGTGGCTAGGAGCATGCCACAAATTTATGCAACCTTGGATAATAGATAAGTTGACCACCAAGCTTCAATGGTGGAGATGGAAGGTATGATTTCCAACTAACTAGTTTCCATTTTAATTGACCCTGTTTATAATATGAGTTATGTTTCCCCTCAAACTGTTGATAAATGTAAATTGTAGAAAGTAAAACATGTGAAATAATGGCTCGTACAACTAGCCACTGGAACCAAAATAAAGGTAACAGAGGTCATACCAGCATGTCAATTCATTATGAATGGATTACCCACCCAAGCCACCTTAAACATGCTCCCTTTAGGATCTTATGAACTGTTGATTGGCATGGACTGGTTGGCTGCCCACAAAACCAAGTTGGACTGTTACATTAAAACTTTGAAATGTGAAGACGAAGAAGGGAGAAAAATAACCCTACAAGGGATTCAAAATCCTGTCTCAGTGAGACAAATAACAACCCTTCAAGTGAAGAAGTATTGTAGAAAAGGATGTCCTTTGTATGCAATACAAGTGTTGAACTCTGTTGAGAAAAATAAACCAAGCCTAGAGGACCATCCCATATTAAGAGAGTATAAATATGTGTTTCTAGAAGAGGTACCAGGTCTACCTCCAAGAAGAGATATTGACTTTTCAATAGAACTTGTACCGAGGGCGGTGCCAATGTCTAGAACACCCTATAGAATGAGTACACTAGAGCTAATTGAGCTCAAACTATAGCTAAATGAGATGTTGGGAAAAGGCTACATTTGTCCTAATGTGTCTCCATGGGGACCACCAGCCTTGTTTGTAAAAATAAGGATGGCAGACTCATGGTGTGCATAGACTATAGACAACTCAATAAGATGACCATTAAGAACAAGTATCCCTTGCCAAGGATCGATGACTAGTTTGACCAATTAAGGGGTGCTACAATTTTATACAAGATTGACTTGAGGTCTGGATACCATCAAGTCTGGATTAAGGATGAAGAAATCCACAGAACAACCTTTAGGACAAGATATGGGCACTATGAATTTGTGGTGGTGTCGTTTGGGCTTACCAACGCACCAACCACTTTTATGTGCTTAATAAATAATATACTCATCAAGTTCTTGGATATATTTGTGTTGGTATTCATTGATGATATCCTAATATATTCTAAGAATAGGAAAGAACATGAAGAACATCTCAAGTTAGTGATTCAAGTGCTAAGAGAGCATCAACTCTATGCTAAGTTTAGTAAGTGTGACTTTTTTCAAAAACAAGTTCATTACTTAGGCCATATTATTTATGAAGGAGTGGTAGTTGATCCTAACAAGATCAAATCCAATATGGATTGGCTTGCCCCAAAAGATGTTTCTAATATTAGATCATTTATGGGCCTAGAAGGATACCATAGAAGGTTCATAAAGGAATTATCCAAGATTGGTTTCACAATCACCACCCTTCAAAAAAAGGGAGTTAAATTCATTTGGACATCAGAATGTGAAGGGAGATTCCAATGGATGAAATGCCTTCTAACCAATGCACCTGTGTTGAAGATTGCAGACCCAAACAAGGACTTCATTGTGTGTGCAGATGCTTGCAAGGAAGGGCTTGGAGGAGTCTTTATGCAAGAAGGACATGTGATTTGCTATGAATCCATAAAATTGAATGAGCATGAAATCAATTATGTGATCCACGATTTGGAGTTGGCTATCATAGTACATGCTTTAAAAATGTGGAGGCATTACGTCCTAGGTAGAATATTTGTGCTTATGACAGACCATAGTGGGTTGAAATTTTTGTTTGATCAACCAAAACTCAATGCTAGACAAGCTAGATGGATGTCCCTCCTTAGTGAGTTTGATTTTGAAATCAAACATATCAAAGTAAAGGAAAATAGGGTGTTTCATGCCCTTAGAAGAAGTATGAAAGAGATTCACTTGGCATCTATAAACGCCTATGAAACGGACGTCAAGGAGAGATTCAAAAGTGCATAAGAAACATATGCATTTTTCAAGACTGTGAAATCATACTTAAAGCAAGAACCCATAGGCATGAAGTATGAGAGTTATCAATTGTTGAATGATGGTCTGCTAACTTACAAAGATAGGTTGTACATTCCAAATTGTGATGACTTGAAAAGGTTCATAATGGATCAACTACACAAAAGGCCATATACCTGTCATCCTGGTTATCAGAAAATGATCACAGCCACTAGGAAATTATTTTATTGGCCCAAAATGAAAAATGACATAGCTGATTACTTAGATAAATGTATAGAATGTCAGCAGGTTAAGGCAGAGCAATGACATCCACCAGGGTTGTTGCAACCCCTACCAATCCTAGAATGGAAATGAGAGACCATCTCCATGGATTTCATCACAAAGTTACCAAAATCAACCAAATAGAATGATGCCATCATGGTATTTGTGGACAAACTAAGAAAGGTTGCTCACTTTATTCTCATCAAATCAACTTGCAAGGAAATAGATATTTCCAATATTTTCATGAAGGAAATATTTAAACTGCATGGCATGCCTAAATAAATCATATACGAACGAGATACAAAATTTACTTCAAACTTTTGGAAATATCTATTTGTTGGTTTTGAAACTAAATTTCTTTTTAGTACAGCCTATCACCCTCAAACTGATGGAAATAAAGAGAGGGTAAACCAAGTGTGGACATGTTAAGGATGCATGTAATGCATCAGCCCAAGAAGTGGGAAGCCTACTTACCATTGGTAGAATTTTCTTATAACAATGGATATCAAGAGTCATTAAAGATGAGCCCTTTTGAGGCCCTCTATGGTAGACAATGAAATATTCCAATTAGTTGGAATAACCCAGTAGACAGAATTACAATCAGGTCATATGTGCTAAAGGAAATGGAACAACAAGTAATTCAGATAAAACATAATTTGAAAATAGCTCAAAATAGACAAAAAATCTATGCAGACAGAAAAAGGACTCCTAGAGATTTTAAAGCAAGGGATCATGTGTATCTCCGAGTTAGAACCAGGAAACTTTCCTTGAGAATGGGAGTTTGTGCCAAGCTGACACCTCAATATTGTGGACCCTTTGAAATTTTGGATAAAGTGGGACCTGTAGCATACATACTAGCACTTCCTCCCACAGTGAAGGCACATAATACTTTCCATGTTTCATTACTGAAGAAATATGTACATGATTCTAATCATATAATTGATTGGTTTGTGATTCAGGTGGAAACAGAGGGATAATTCCTACCAGAACCACAATGCATAATAGACAGGAAGGAAATCTCACTCAGGAACATAACCATTGCACAGGTCAAGGTGTGGTGGAAGCACTTTGGTCTAGATAAAGCTACATGGGAAATGGAGGATGCCATGAAACATGAAATACCTATTTTTGTTTACTTCTGTACATAGATAGTACATCGAAAAGTATAACGTCGATGACGATGTTCCTTTAAGGGGGAGGCGATTGTAATACCCATGTTTCCACCAACTTGTAAATATAACTATAACTTGCCAAAAGACTGTGGCAGACTGAATATGTGTGAATGTTGGATTTGATGAACCCTTTTGTTATAAAAGGTAATGTATGTATTTATGTTATTAATAAAAAATGGATTAGTGTTGCATAACTTATGAAGGGGGGGGTTTCCAAGGTAGATCATGATGCTATGAGAGAGATGGTGAGGGGAACCATAAATGGTTGGGATGACCCCCACCAGACCACTACCTTACTATATTTAAATTTCATAGACCCAGAACAGTCCTCTCACCCAGAAATAAGTTACCAGTCAAGTTGGTAGTTGGGAAGTCCTCCTCAAGAGTTAATGAGGAGATGGGAAAAGTACCCATCTAAAACACTTCCTGACCCGACTATGAGCTGGGGATTCAGACCCACACAATATTGTTGAGGAAGGCAAGAAAATAAAGGAACTCATGGGCAAAGGGCATGGTGAAGGAGAAGAGCGTGTGCAACTCAAGGGTTCTGAGGAGAACGGAAAAACAAGCTTGTTTTGGGTGCAAGAAATTATTGGCAGCATCTTCAGTCCAAACTGATAAATGGGGTTGCAGAGAAGATGAGTGAATGTGGAAGTACTCATTGCAAGCCCCCCTGCTTGGTAGAGAGAAAATTGTTTTTCCAAGTTCCTGTGGGAGGAGGAGAGTAACCTCCATCCCTGACTGTCAATGAACAAGAAGGAAGAGTCCCTCTCAGAGCATCATGGTCTAGCTAGGGGATGGCCAACGGTAAATCCATTCAGAAGTGGTTGTGTCTGCGGTTGGGTGGAAACAGACAACCCTTGTTGGGTATGTGTTATATTCTTTTCACGAGTAGTAGTGTTTGCGTTGTGTTGGGCGCACAAGGGGGTTTGAATTTTTTTTTCCTTGGGAAACATGTCACATTTTTTCTTCATTTTTCGTGTTGCCTTGATTTTTGTGTCCATTTTTGGGCGTTTTTTCGACACATAGTTTTTTTCGATGGTTTTCTATTTTCGGTTAAGGAATTAGGGTTGTTGACTAATCCAGGTCATTGGGTTAGGGTTTTGGATGTCCCTTTCTCCTATATGTATATTGTATTGTAAACAATGTATCACTATGAATGAATATAAAATATGTTGGTTTTCCTGATTTGTGTTTCCAGGGGAAAAATATCTATGTAATGTTTGTATTTTTCATTGTATCTTTTATGTTCTTTTACTGAAAATTTATTTGCAGTAAATATTGTCCAAGGTTAAAATCTACATTTGGTATTAAAGCTTTGTTGGCTTCAGGGGGATCTCTTTGTGGTCAAGGGTTTGGCTCGAGACTGTGATAAGCCTTGTTACAGTGGGAGATCTGTTGTATTGATTTTTTCAGGTGAAAATAAATGGTGAGCAATTCGAAAATGGAGATCGAGAAGTTTAATGGAAAAAGTTTTGAGTTGTGGAAGCTCAAGATGGAATATTTGTTGGTGGACAAAGATCAGTGGATCGCGATAGATCCAGGTACTGCACCTACCGTGACCGTGGGATCGGAAGGTGAAGAGCACAATGCGACTGTGTCTCTCAGATTCAGTATTACTGAATGTGTCATAGGAATCTACAGTCAAGGATTTATGAGATAAGTTGGGGAAGTTGTATTAGTCTAAGTCCCTAGTGAATAAACTATTCCTGAGAAAGAAGTTGTATAACATGTGGATGAGAGATGGAGACTCAGTGGTAGAGCATTTGAACGCCTTCAATACCGTGGTAATTCAGTTAGTATCTGT
>JASDQU010263010.1:575-15208 GCA_032191745.1 Picea mariana | reverse complement strand
GTTACCCCACCACACGTGGAAACAAGTGAAGTCCCAGTTGTCACCACGCCACAAGTGGAATCAACTGACTCTCTAGAACCTTTTCAAATTACCAATACTAGAGAGGACTACCGCATTCGCCATGGTGAATGACCTTTTGTGCAATTAAATTCTTCTGGAGAAGCAGTTGTTACATATTCTGAATCAACCGTTGGGCCTTTTCCCGGGGTAGAAGGCCGAGATCCTTTTTGGTCAGGTGATTTCCGAAGGGTCCTTTTTGGTACTGAATCACCTACTGTTTATGAAATCAACCCTTCGGTGTTTTCTGAGACAGAGACTGCACCGGTGACTACCACTTATCATTTTGTTCTCCCTGACGAGATGACCCATCTCGTGAATACTACGAGTGTCCCAACCGGGATTACTGCAACTATTCTTGCTCCTATCAATACCCAGCGAATGTCTGATGTCATTTCGACACTGCCACCAGGATACCATGCGTTGAATGCTTTGTTGAATGCTTCTATTCCAACACCTCCGTAAACCCCATATGGTACTCCTGGGGGTCCTTCTGGGCCTCATATTCCCAATTTTATTCTGACACTCCCTCAATTTCCTTCTGGCAATCCTAATCCTAGTGGCACTATACCGTCCATTACACCAAACTTGCAGATTCCCGTTGGTGGACACGGTGGTACGATTCCATTTCCTTTTACCGGACACAATATAATTACKACACAACCTACAATTGGCACACAACTTCCRGTTGGAAATCCACCTATGATAGGGGGACCAACCCCACCTTTTGGAGAAAATATACCTCCTGCTTTGGCCCAGTATTGGAATCAGATGCTACAAAATCTTCCTCGAGTGACTAGGGGGCAACAACCTGTCCCTACTATAGGCCAACCATATCCAGGTATACCAAATCCTATTTGGGGTATGAATGCTCAAACTCATGTCCTCGCTCAAGGTTATAATCCTCCAAGCTACTATCCTCTCCAACCACCATCGAATCAACCAGGATCTTCCCACTATGGGCAGAATGCGTACGGTCCTACTGGTTTTCCAATAGGGTTTCCATCCCAAAGTCACCGGTACCCATAGGTGAATCGACAGTTACCTTTTCTTACTACTTTGGATTTGCCAGATTTGTCTAGAATTCTAAATGATCCTATTCGTCACTCTCCCCAATGGCCTGCTATTCCATCCAAGCTTCCATTGGACATCCCGGAATTCGATGGAAAAGTGGGAGAGGATCCGAACAATCACGTTATGACTTTTCACCTATGGTGTTCATCCAATTCATTGATGGATGACTCTATTCGTTTACGTCTTTTTCAACGAACCCTTACTGGTTCTGCTGTGAAGTGGTATATCGAATTGCCATGAGGTTTCTTCTCTAATTTCAACACCCTAGCTATGGATTTCCTTACACATTACCAGTTACCAATCCGTTATGACACTGGGACTGAGATTTTGACTTCCTTCAAACAGACTAAAGGCACTCATATATCAGATCATATCCATGAGTGGCGAAGGAGACGACGTCTCATTAAACTTGAACTCCCTGATCAGTTACTGGCAAAATGGTTTACAAAATCCTTTGTGAATGAAATTGGTAAATACATTGCCATGGGTGGTGTTGTTACAGAGGAGCAGGCTATAAGTTGTGCTTAATATCTTGATCTTGTTTATTTGCAAACAGCAACACTTTACGATTTTCTACCTGAATTACCTCGTCCTGGTACTTCCATCACTTCAACTACTCCAGTTGCCTCACATGCAGCTGATGGTGTGATTGGTATTGCCCATCCCCACTCACATTTTGTTTCAAGTACAACCCTTAAATATACCTCTTCTAATGTTCAAAATGCTCCATCTCCTGCCACTCCCGCCAGTAAAACTTCTGAGGTGAACGTCGTTCAATCTACCCCGACCGATAAAAATAAATCTAAAAAGGGGAGAGGCAAGAATAAGGAGGGAAAAAATAATAATCAAATAGAGCAAACTAAAACTCCTCTTGTTGAAGAGCGGGATAAGCACAAACCATGATACCCTTGCCTTATCTGTGGTGACGATCACTACACGAAGGATTGTCCATGACGTGCCAAAGTCACTAAGTTACTTCAAGGAACACCCAAACCATATACACCGGTAGTCTTGTCTGAACCCTTCACGTCTCAACAACAGGCTCATTTGGTCATCCATGACCAACCATCTACTTCTACGACATCATATGTTTTGATGTGTACAGGTGATTCTAAGCCAAATAACATTGCACTCACAACTAGAGCCAAAGATTATTCTCCGTCTATGGAGAAGGTTGATGATTTACCTCCTACTTTGGTACAACCCTCTCCACCAACTCCACCTACAAATGGTCCTCTTCATCTCGAATGACCGAGCCTTGATACAGTTCTACGACCACCCCCAAAAGGTGTCGTTAGGAAATCGACTTTCAATCCTCATGCTCGTGCGGCCCAGAACTACAACATTGTTGAAGATCTGGCCCAGGCACCTTCAGCAATGTCAGCCCTTGAAGTCCTTCAGTCTTGTCCTACACAACGGAAGGCACTGTTGAAATATATAGGTGGAATTGACCCAACCAATATGAATTTAATAGTCTTTGACTTGGATGATCATATTCCAAGGTTACCCCCTCAACTCGTGTTCCAGATACAGGTTGTTGTCTCTGACAAGAACATTTGCCGAACTATTATCGATGAGGGTGCCTCTACGTGTGTAATGTATTTTGCTTGTTGGAAAGCCATTGGCTCTCCTCCTTTAAATGAATCCCAAAATACTTTGAAAGCCTTCAATGGCTCTGGTTTTAAGCCTTACGGTGTTTTTCCTTCGTTGCTCGTTACACTAGAAGGTAAGACAGTCCAAGTTAAAGTGGAGGTCTTCGACACTCCCCTTGATTATAATCTTCTGCTTGGTCGTAGCTGGATCGATTCCATGCGCGTTGTTGTGTCAACACTTTTTCGTGTAGTACATTTTCATCATCAAGGAAAGGTAGTCACTGTTGACCAACTTGCCTTCTTCAATTCCGATACTTGTACTGGTAATGTGTCGTTTATAGCTAANCTTGTTTTGGTGATGTAATGCCGTTAAGTCCGATTGAGTCTGCTTATCACGTCATTTAATCGGCAACACCTTCTACCCCCTCTCTTGATGTGTTGTCTCCTGATCCTTTTCATGTCATCTTTCCCACTGACGAGATGATCATGTCCGTCATGGAAGACAGCCCTTGGGACGATGGGCATCATCGTTCCATATTCTTTCTGGAACAACACACTCTCGAGAACTACCAACGGATTTAGACTTCGTCGACCGTTGTTGTCATATCGACCGTTCTCGGATCTACACATGATGTGTTTGCCGAAGGGAACCTCAGTAATATCTCTCCCACGATTCCCATTGACATATCTGTTAAACCTGGGATAGTTGAAAATGTTCATAATGGAGCTTCGTGTTCTCCGGACGAAATCGTCACCTATACATCTCTATTTAAAGAATTTTGTGACATATTCGCCTAGAGATACAAAGAAATGCCAGGTATCGACCCTGCTATTGTTGTACATGAGATAAAGACATACCCCAGAGCTAAACCAGTCCGGCAACGCCTTCATCCAGCCCACCCACGTAAAGCGGTGGCTATCAAGCTTGAGGTTGAAAAACTTCTCAAAGACGGTTTTATTTATCCCGTGGCTCTGACAGAATGGGTTTCCAACCCTGTACCAATTGATAAGAAAGGGGGCAGTATTCGTGTATGTGTTGATTATAGGGATATTAACAAAGCCTGTCCAAAAGAAAACTTTCCAACCCCTTTCATCGACCAGATTGTCGATGACTGTGCCAGAAGTGCAATCTTCTCTCTCATGGATTGTTTCTCTGGCTATAATCAAATTAACATCGCTCCTGAGGACCAACATAAAACCGCTTTTATTTTTCCTTGGGGTACTTTTGCCTATAGGAAACTTCCCTTCGGTCTTAAGAACGTTGGCGCGACGTTTCAACATGCTATGTCTTATGCTTTTCATGATATAAAGCATATTTTTAAACCCTATTTGGACGATTTACCAGCTCATTCTTTGCGTCGAGTTGATCACCCCACTCATCTCCAAGCCATTTTCGTTTGTTGTCGATTCTATTGTATCCATTTAAATCCTCATAAATGCATTTTTTGCGTAGAATCCGGCCGTCTTCTAGGTTTCATCGTTTCGCGTCAAGGGATCCAGGTAGATCCTCTTAAGGTTGAGGCAATTCTTAATCTCCCTCCTCCTTCTACACTGCGCCAGTTGCAAAGTTTGCAGGGGAAAACAAACTTTCTTCGTCGTTTCATCCCTAATTACGTCAAGATTACTCATGGTTTTACACAGCTAATAAAGAAAGATTTAGAGTTCATCTGGGATACCATTCCCAACAATGCTTTTGAGGCTTTGAAGTTGTCCCTCACACGAGCTCCACTTCTCTTTCCTCCTGATTATAGTCGTGATTATTTTCTTTATCTTGTTGCCTCAGAGTATACCATTGGCATGGTTCTCGTTCAAGAGGATGATGTACACGATGAACATGTTATTTATTACTTGAGTCGAAGTCTCACATCAACTGAAATCAAGTATGAACATGTTGAAAAACTGGCTTTGGCTGTCGTTCAAGCCGTTCAACGCTTTCGGAATTATATTCTCTCAAGGAAAACTACAGTGATTTCTCATTACAACCCTATGCAACACATTTTGACACATCAATTGCTAGGGGGAAAATACTCCAAATGAATTGTCATACTCCAGGAGTTTGACTTGGAATTCGATCGTGCCACGTCTAAGAAATCCTTAGTTTTTGCTGAGTTAATATGCGATTTTTCTCACTCTGCCACGGAAAATATAGCAGTAGATTCATTACCCGATGAATCTCTTTTCCTTATTAGCACTGACGATCTTTGGTATGGGGATATCATTATATATTTCCAAACCCAGACTTTTCAGCTTGCTTTTTCTAGTACTGAACGACGTCGCATATGCTATCAAGCTCATCAATACATTATCGTTGGGGATACTCTTTACCGTCGGAGAATTGACTCTATTTTTCGACGTTTTATGACATTTGATGAAGCTCAGAAAGCTCTGAATGACTGCCATTCTAGAGCATGTGGTGGTCATATGTCTGGGTATGCTACTGCCCAGAAGATCTTACGTGCCGGGTATTTCTGACCTTCCTTGTTCAACGACTGCATTACTATCGTTCAAAAATGCCATGCCTGCAAGACCTACAATCAAAAAATTCGGTCACATCCTGCTCCTCTTCATCCTGTGGTCTCAGTTGGTCCTTTTGAGAAATGGGTCATTGATTTCATGACATGTCACCCTCACTCGGTCGGGGGGCATGGTTACATCATTGTAGCTGTTGATTATTTTACAAAATGGGCTGAGGCGATGCCAACATTCGATAATACTGGAAAGACTATAGCGTTGTTTCTTTTTAACCATGTCATAGCTCGTTTTGGTGTTCCCCAAGCTATCGTCACTGATCACGGTAGTTATTTTAGGAATTTTATGATGTCTGAACTTATGGAAAAGTTGGGTCTTCGTCATGATAACTCAGCACCCTATTATCCGCAAGCTAATGGTCAGGTTGAAGCAATCAACAAAGTTCTTATAACTATGCTTCGACGGATGATAGGAATTCATAAAAATAGCGGGCATACAATGTTTTTCTCAGCATTGTGGGCATACCGGACATCTATTAAATCCACTACTAGTTTTATGCCCTTTCGATTAGTTTATGGTGTGGAATCCATTCTTCCTATAGAATGTGAGATACCCTCTCTGAAGCTAGTTGTCGAACTCTTACCCAATACTTCTGTTGAATAAGAATGTCTATTGCATCTGATGCGATTAGACGAAACTCGACGTGACGCCACTCTAGTAATAGAAGCCCAGAAGAAACGTGTGAAGGCACAGTATGACAAGTATGTCAAGCCTCATGTTTTCTCTGAAGTTGATCTTGTTTTTCTCTATGAACAGGATCGAGATGTGTTAGGAGCTGGGAAATTCGCACCAATGTGGCGAGGTCCTTATATTGTTCACCGAGTTTTGGAAAAAGGAGCATATGAGCTGGTCGATTATGATGGTATCCCTTTGAGTGAAGCCAAGAATGGGTTGTACTTGAATAAGTACTATGCATAAATCATTTGTGCACAAGTACTTGTATTTTATGTATCATACTTTGTGTGTGTTACTTTAGTTTGCTTTTGATGTTATCTGGTCTCTGCCCTTATGTGACGTTGTGTTTGATTTCCAGATGTCAGAGTCTTCGCTACCCTATATTGGCTTCACTGATGGTGCTAGCCATAGTACTCTGAACCTAGCTTTCGCTGAATGGGCAATCTATGCCCCAACAAATGAACTTATATCTTTACGAGGTGTATGTATTGGTTGTGCAACCAACAACATCGCAGAGTATAGCGTTGTTATTGAATTATTGGTTGATGCTATATCACTCAGAATTCGTCATTTGGTTGTGCGTCCTGACTCGCAGCTTGTAGTACTACAACTAAGTAATATCTACTCTATTCGAAGTCCTACTTTGTTACGAGTATATTTGCGAATTCACCTCTTGGAACGATATTTTGATCACATTGAATATTAGCATATTCCTAGATGTCTTAATACATTAACAGATGCATTGGCTAATTATGTATTGGACAAACATTTGAACCATTTATAAATTAAACACATCAAAATTCACACAATATAAAGTAAACCGGTAGAAGCCATCTGTATATATAACGATCAAAAGAGTTTGTTTTTTACAAAAAGTTTGTCCGAAGACCAAAATATCAAAATTTGAAGCTCATAGCTTCTACAAAGTGACGTCACGAATGACGTTCACGGTAACACATGACTGCCCTAGCAACCCTACGGAGCAGTCGACCCATAGCTACTGATACCCCTACAGTGTGACGTTGATCGCGTCGTGGAACCTCTTCCAGAGTCATATCTGGAATGTCTGTTGTCAGGCCCTCTAAATTCTGTTCCACCACCTGATAATCTTCGAAATACTATGGTGCTATTGCTACTACCTCTCCTCCTCGTTGGATAGAGAGGTGCTAGGAGGTTTATACGGTCCAACATCTGGGTTATCAACAAACATTTTGTGTTAGTCTTTGGATAAATATATAAAACAAAAACATTTGAATATAATAAAAAAAAACATTTAAAAAGAGAAAATGTGTGTACTTCTTACCGAGGTCTCCCCACTGAGCGTCCTCAGGCAGTGCTAAATCTGGATCTCCTCGAAAATCCAACCCGGCATAAGCGTAGTCATCGACCATCAACATATTTTTTTGAAGCTAGTCAAATAAAATATCGTCATACTTGACGATTGGTCCTGCCACGTGTCGGGCCATGAGCCAACACCATCTCAGCATTCTTGGATCCCTAGGACCCGAAAAATCCCACTCAACCTGTAGTCTAAATACGGGGACCCTCTCGAGGAAGAAGGACACTAACAAAGATCCATATCCAAATTGTTTCAATTCACCTCGCCTACATTTGGTTAATTTCCTTTTGATACTGCGAAGCACAACATCCACCCAGTTGAATACTCGGGGCTCAGTACACTCGATGGCGTACTGGAAGTAGCTCTGTAATGTCATATGAGGAGAAGAACTCTCGGCCATCCGAGCTATATTAAAGAGGATAGTGCGGAGGGTCAAGTCTTGTACCCCCCAGATAGCAACTTTTCCCTTTTTCCTCTCAGCCTCAGGTACACAGTATTGATTACAGTACTCACTCATCTTTAATCCACCACCTCTACTACCGGTCAGGCTAACATAATACCCGCGCCTGGATAATCTAGTCAAGAAGTATATGTCCTCAATGTCTAGGGACAATGTGTGAGATCCTACATTGAAAACCTATTGATCTGGATCCCACATACGGATCAAGAACTCTAGTAGTCTGACTTGGGCTCTCATGCTCGGGATGCGAAAGTATTTTAAGAGCCCACAATCTCTCAATGCACTTATGGTAGGAGGATGATTCTCGGCATTTGCATTATCCTCTTCATGTTCTCGTTCACACCATTCAAGCACCATTTTTATGGCTATTTATCTACACAAGGAACATAAAAGGAGGATTAATGATTTGTTCATGATCTGGATTTTTTTTCATTGGCTAAATATTTTTAAAAAAATTGAAGTTTGTGGGTCTCGCAGGTGCCCCATTAACACAGTGCGAGAACCTCGCAGGTGGCTTAAGGCTCACCTATGAGAATGCATCATTCTCGCAGGCCCCGTATGGGCTGCCTGTGAGAATGCCTACGTGCATGTAGGGTTTAAAAAAACACTTGAAACTGAAAAACTAACCAATGAAATCAAAAATTTAAACCATGAAACTGTCAAGTATGAATTGCTTACCTTAATGCTATCAATGGCTCATCGAATGATCTCTTGTAGCTCTCGCAAATTGACACCAAATTCAGAGGGTAAAAAGGGGGTTTGGGAGCTCAATAGTGAAAATGTGAAATGATATGGTAAAAATGGTTATTTTCTCATTTGATTTACTTTTTACTATGTCATTTTGGGTTTTTTATGCTTATTTATTGATTAAACCTAATCCCGAATGTTATGTTGAGTGAATTTCTTGCAGGTGTGATGATTTTGACTATTCAATGCAGGGTTATGGACATATTTTTCTTCATTATGGCGTGTTTTTATTGTTTTTTATGGTTTTTACATAAAACCTCGAGCGTCATTTTTTTCTGTTCTTACGCTCGTAAAAAACATGAGAACATGATCGAGCATACTTTTATCAATTTTTTGGGCTCAATAAGGTTATACAAAAAATGAACCCCCCTAGATTCCTCTTTAAGCTCTTTTCAGACTCTCTAAACATGAAAAGATCGTCGAGCGACCTTGCTATTTTCACGCTCGCTAAAGTATTTGAAATACGCGTCTGGTGAGTGATAATTTCTCTCTTTTTCAGTCTCATCCAGACTATTTTATGAAAAAGGAACTGAGAGAGTTCTGTTTTAAATTTTTTTCCAAACTCTATAATCTTGAAAAACCTTTGAGTTTTCTATCTCTAGAATCGTTAAACAAACATTGACAGACTCGTAATGGGACCGAACCACTCCTTCTTAGGGTTTGTTAAATATACTCTGAGGGACTCGTCCGAAGGATGAGCTTATATCAACAAGCATATGTTATCCTCCTCAATCTTGCGTAAAAATAAAGAGGTACTTGCCAGAAATGGTGGGGGGGAATTTGGGAAAGGTATATGTTTCATCTTCGTATTGATTGGCAGTAAGTGTCGCTCTTGAACATGACACCCCCTATTCATTGTTTGAAACCAGTTTGGGAAATCCATTTGTCTCTCTTTCGATTGATTACAAGGTCATTCCGTGTGTCGTATTTGATTCAATGCTGCCAAATCATTGGTTGTGTCATTCATATGTTCAAGAGAAGTCCATCTGAAACCTATATTGAGTCGGCCATCTGTTGTTAGCCATTGTCTCCATGTCGGTCTTCCCTATGTCCAGTCCAATTTGCAAAATGATCTGTTTCACTTTCAAACTTTGTTACTCATTTCATGTCATTGATGGGGGATACATCAAGGCCCTCCTGTGACAAGCTTTGTTCCATCGAATTCAGCTCATTATCCTTAATCAAGAATTAGAAATTATTTAGTACCTTGGAGATTGCATGCCTCAATGGAAAGTTTCCTCGCTTTCGACAGTGGGTTTACATTATTGACCCCTGATCGAAAGATTTAGTTGGATGTTCGACATCAACTCATTTATTCACACTCAATGGATTGTACTATGGTACCTTGGGAGTCATTGACATCAATGGTGATTTCCCTCGCACTTGTTAACGGTTACATCAATGACCGGTAATCAAGTGGTTTCTACCATGTTCGACTTCAACACATGTAATCACATGGTTAGATTCGTACTTTGGGAGACGAGATTAAAGACCCTGGATATCATCCTTGTAATCCAGATTGCAATGGAGTATGTATAATTTGTGACACATAGATCCACTGTGTATGTCTCGTGGCTATGTCGTCTTGATTTGAAATTTCTCATAGATCCACAGTGTATTCAAGTGGCTACGTTATATTTTGACGGCACGGATCCACAGTGTATGATTGGTGGCCATGACCCATGTCTATAATGTCATCAGTCTATGATCTGAGTATGGGAATGCCTACCTCAGAATTGGTATATATGATATTATGCAGATGCTTGAGTGTTTGCAGGTTTCTGATTAGATGTGTTCCTGGTTCTCGACACACACACATGCAGCTTACAAAATCTATCGGCTGTCACTAGTTCCAACCTCATACTTTGGGGGGCATTCTGTTACCCATGATTTTGGTCGTCATGATGATGTATTGATGATGGTGTACTCAGGCTCTTCATTTGAACTTTCTCCTGAGAAAAGTTACCTTCATCTCTTTCCAGAAATCACAGTTTTGAGGAAGGTTCGCAGGCTACTAATACATTTGCCTGTGAGAATGCATGATTCTCGTAGGCTGCTTTAAGCCAGAGTGTGAGAAGTTCGCATTGTGTCTAACTACTAGTGTGCGAACTATTTCTAAAGAAGAGAAAAAGATGAATTATCGAAGCTTCTAGAAGGGAATCTTCTAGAGGATGAGATGGCATTCGAATCGTTATATAAGTACTGGATTTCCTGATATTTTGGGATCGTTCTTATCCAAGTTACTAATTCATTCTCTTCTATATATTGAGGGGATTCACATGGAAAACGTTAGAACCAAACAAGCAAGAGATTTATTGGAGAATTAGTGAAAGACTGTGTGAAGGACTGAAGCTACAACAGCTAGAGAACTCCAGCAAGTTTATCAAAGGTGGTTGATCTTCTTCATGCAAGTGAGCAAGTGTGTGTGTCAGAGCTAAGGGCCATTGAAAGGAAGTTTGCAACATCAAGGCTCAAGTTGTAATCTTTACTTTCCATCAATATGATACAGTAATGTGTCCCTTTCCCATAAAGTTAGTTCCACTTTATTGTATAACTCCTTGATCATATACATAGATTAATTGTTGAATAGATTGTGCTTTCTTCACTTCGGTTGGTTTGTATTGTTTTGATCTTGACTATACGAGAGCACTGGAGTGAAGCAGGAGAAACAAAGACCAAAGGAAGCGATCATAAGGTATGTTATTTTATTGTGTCTCTTAGTATATTCAATAGTTAAAATCTAGGGAAAGAGTATCATTCTGTCTTGCTTTGTTCTAGATCCAGGTGGATCTAGGGAGATCGGTTTGTGTCCGCACTTACGAATTTATCCAATAATAGCTGGCCAATGATGGATGACCTAGATTTTGGTTGGATCCACATGAACACCGTGTCCATTAACAATTTAGCCTAAGTAATGGACCCTGTCCATGCCAAAGTAGTATTTTTCCAAGTTTTCATATAGTTTGTACCACCGCAAGGTGTGAAGAACCTGTTGAATATGATGCAAGTATTTCACCCAAGTTTTGTTGTAGATGAGGATGTCATCTAGATACACCACTAAAAAGGTATTGGTGAAAGGTCATAGGATATCATCCATCATCCTCATAAAAAATTTTAGAGCATTTTTCAAACCAAAGGGCATGACCAACCATTCAAAAAGAACTTCTTTTGACTTGAAGGCGGTCTTCCATACATCTGTGTATTCTATTGGGACCTGGTGGTAGAGAGACTTTAGATCGATCTTACTAAAGTATTTGGACCCCGTGAGATGATTAAGGAGGTTGTTGATTCGGGGAATAGGGTACCGGTTTCAGACTGTCAATTTATTTAGGGCCCGATAATCAATGCAGAGTCACCAGGTCCCATCTTTCTTCTGCACTAGCATGATTGGGCACCCACAGAGCGATGAGCTGGGACATATGCGCGCCTTGTGGAGCATTTCTTGGATCTACCTCTTGATCTCCTCATTTTCTAACAAAGAGCGGTGGTAGAATGGCCCATTGGGTAGCCTTGTGCTTGGGTTTAGATCGATGGGTTACTTAACCTGATAGTGCAGAGGTACCCCAGTAGGAGAGGAGAAGATATCTAAGTATTCTTCCATGACCTTATACACTTGCTTCTGTTGTATTAATAGATCAACCACGGAGGCCTTGGATGTGGTTGCGATATTTCTCTCACTCTGAAAGCGAATCACGAAGAAGAAAAATTTCTCGGTCTGAGAGATGACCTTCCTACATTGCTTGGTAGAGATCAAGTAAATAGCACTAGGAGGGACTGCCTCGGGTATCCTGTACAATTTCCTGTTCAAATTAATAATAACACTACGAGGTCTAGACTCGTATACAACATGACTTTTCCATAAATAAGGTTGGCCCAAAATAACATTACAAACTTCGAGAGGAGCAACATCACACAATACCTCATATTTGAAGGGATTGATGCTATACAACAGTCAACACTGATGGCTGATGCATAGATCGCTTCCTTAGCGGAGCCATCCGATGGTGTAGGGTTGTGGGTGCAGCGTTGTCAGCAGGGCCAAGCACTTGAAAAACTCTGTTGAGATGAGGTTCTTCTCGCTACCGCTATCAATGATGAAGTGTAGTGGGATTCCTTTTACCCACATCTGTGAATGTAAGAGGCGCTCACCTTCTTCTGGATCGTCTGGTTCACCAGGATAGAGCTTGGTGGTAGAAACAGTGGCACTGGGTTCCACGTCAATGATCCATCTTCCCCTTTCTGTTTCTGACTCAGAGTCAGAACCTGCATCTAATTCATAGGCTTTCACTTCGACCACCAACGACTACTTTGAGCGACAGTCAGTAGTGTTTGCCAAGGGCTCTTATGGAAGTTGCACCACTTCCCAGTTTCTTTATTTGTATTTTTGGTGTCCTTTTTTGCTTGCGGCTTAGATTGGTTGTCTTGATATTGTCCATATTTTATCTGTCCTTTGCTCTGTGGGTTGGGGCTGCCCTTTCCTGGCTTTTGCTGTGAGGGGTTCCCAGGACCAAATTGTCGCGTCTTTTGTTTGAGCTTCTGCTCAATTCTGATGGCATATCGGTAGGCCACACCCAAGGAAAAAATGTCCAAAAAATCCATTTCAGTATGGATGTATCTATGAAGAGCACCGTGATACCTGAGCACCAGATGTTGCTCTGAATCTTTGATACCCAACTTGGTGCGCAAGGTATGGAAGATATTTGTGAACTCTGGCACTGCTTGGTCTCTTTCTTGTCGCAGTGTGGTCCATTTGGTATACAATTCGTCATAACTTTCGACAGGGTAGTATTGTTCCTTAATAGCATCGCTGAAGGATTCCYAGGTGCCTGTGACTRTAAATAATGAGGTTTCCTMTGTTTCCTTTTTCTCACAGAAAGTTTCCCACCAATATTTGACATGGGGAATGACTTTGAGGAGTGAAAAAGTAATATTTTCTCTATTCAAAAAGTTATGAACAGAAAAATACCCTTATAGTATATTCAACCACTTGTATACAACATCTGCGTGTGGAAGATGTGCCTCCACTCAAGGAAGATGMGTCGYCTATTGGTAGYCGTYGAAGGATTTGCGTCAAACTACCCATCATCTCRTTCCTMTGTTGCATGAGGGATTCCTCAAGCAACATTTTGAAAGGATATTTTGTCCCGTCATMTTTYGTTTCTCCTACCATGAGAGGTCTCTTGGGTGTGCGAGAGCTTTTGTCCTCAAGAGAAACAAACTCGAGACCCAATTCTTTGTACCCTGACCTCGTTGGGGACATGCATTAAGACAACAAGGAGCATACCKCTCTGATACCAATGATCTKGATTTTATGAGCAGAACGAAATGAATACAGGTTATTAAAATATTCTTAACATAGAATAACAGTGATATAGTAAAACTATTTTTCTATTCATTAAGGAAATAAGCTGAAATTGTAAAATGCAGCGGAAAACAAGCTTGTTGGAATGGTGGTGGCTTATCTTTAAGAAGAGATGTGATGGATGCACTCATTCACAAGAAGATGATTAAAATGACGCTCTGAAGGCCTTTTTACAATAAAAAAATTTTTCAAAAACCCTAGACATCCAAAAACCTAACCCTAAGAGGTGAAGCACCAAAAGTCGTGTAAGTTAGTACATCAACTTCCCGGGGACGTAACTTCTGCATATGATCTCCATTTTAGTCGCACAATATCCTGTTGGAAAGGTATCACCGAGTAGATTCATTTTGGGGGATCAATAAGAGCCTTTTCATATCATTGAGAATCTTGATCCAGAAAAACCTTCATTTAGGCCCTCAAAATGGCCCCGAAAGTTAAAAACTGCTAAAAATAGTAAATTGCCAAAATTGCTTAAAAATTGTTTCGAGCAAGTTGAAAAAGGTGGGTGGCCACCAATTTCCACCTGGATTACATAGCCATAGGTTAAACACCGATCTTGCATGGGCCAGAAATAACATGCAGAAGATGGAATTGCAATTTTAAATTTTAGAGGATGTATGGAAATTGTTTGTCAAACGTTCTAAGAACTTTTTTGGGAATTTGCAGGAAATTTGGTGAAAATTGAGTTCAGGAATTAAAAATCCCCAATTTTAATATTTGAATGTGCATATTTGGGCTTGTAATTGGTTGAATTTGGGATATGAAGGATATCCATGGAGAAATTGGCAAAAGCCCCAA
>JASDQU010263009.1:0-15513 GCA_032191745.1 Picea mariana | reverse complement strand
TAAATTATTTCAATAATAAATTTAATGGATAAATTAGAAGTGGGTCAACCCTAAAATAAGGAAAGTGGGCCAAGTGACCTAGAAGATGTTTTTAAGGAAGCTACTTGGAGAGTATATATAAGAGGAAAGACTCTCTAATTTTAATTACACTTGAGAATATTGAATATCTATAGGTTTCTGAGATAACCAAGGATATCTAAGATGAATTTCTGAGTGAAGGTGAAGAAAAGAAGGTCGAAATGCAAGGAAGGATAAATTCTTTTGATGGTGCTTTCTAAGGTATGTTATTTACAGGTCATCTCACCATTTTCTCTATAAATTTTCTTCTATAATGATTCATACCATGAAATTCCTATGGAATTGAGAACACATACCCAAGTATCTGTGGTAAAAAATTCAGCTTGTGGGTCGTTTCATTTTGGCAGTTACACTCCATGGAAAATAGGGTTTGTGGCTAGTCCTGAAACTAGTCAAAAACAGGTGTTTCAGGTAACAACATCATAAATTATTCATAACAGATCCAAATTTAGTGAGACAAAATGTGTGGGTTAGGGTACAGTCTGTATCATTCTTTGTAAACATTTCATATCAATTCAACAAATATTTCGTTCGGGGCACCCTCTACAAGGTCTCTCTCTAGAATAAGCTAGAATTCAACAAGGTATGCCATTTTTTCTATAACTCCTTGTTTGAGAGATTCCAAGTAGTGACACCTAGAGGAATTTCATAAAACACACTGAAGAACATTGTGTATCAGTTTCATATCTTTATACATTACAGGTTCAAATTTATGATTACTTCAAGTTAGGGTTGTTGACTAATCCAAAACTAGGCATGTGAGACTAAATAAAAGTTTGATGAAAATGCTAATCTCTTGTTGTTAAAGTTAAGGAAGGTTTGCAGGAATATGATGATATACACCAGGTCTATTACATATCTCCAAATCAGATTTGTATGATGAAATTGATGAGGGCTTTTGGTTGAGGTACATGTTGAGTACATGGTTGAGACAAGTAGTTGATGAGTTGGCACATACATGAGGTGTATAGTTGATGATGTTGGTACATATTGATGAGTAGTTGACACATGATTGGTACATACTTGGTACATGGTTGGATGCATTGGTGTATGGTACAAGTTGATTACAGGTTGTTTGGTACAGGTTGGTGCATGGTTGATGCACTTGTGTATGGTACAGGTTGATTGTAGGTTGAGGTACAGGTTGATGCATGGTTGATGCATGGTAGAGATTTATTGGTATAGGTTTACAATGGTATATCTCACAATGATAGTGTGACAGTGGTTCCATCATTCTACTTCTACTTTAGGGTGGAAGGACGGGGCAAGGACGGGTGGTTGTAGCCACCTTCCAGTTGTAGTCAGAGAACATAGGGGGTTGTAGCCTCCTTTTGGTTGTAACCAGAGAATTGGGGAGGTGGATATTCCCTCAGGTTGTAGCTTGAGAAATTAGGGGTTTGGATCCTCCTTCCAATTGCAGCTGGAAAACAAAGTAGGTTGGTGCTTCCAATGAATGTAGTTATTCAAGACATATAAGAAAAAACATTCTGTGGTTTTCTCCCAATTTGGTTTTCCACGTAAAACACTAGTGTACTGTGTATGTGTGTGATTGTTTATTTCTTACTTCTCATTATTGGATAATAATTATACATTGATATAAAATTTGAAGAAAAAAGACTATAATTACGCTATTAACGATTCACCTCCTCTCTCAATAATCCAACAATTGGTATCAGAGCAGGTTCCTTCAGAAATCAATTTAACCACTGAAAGGTAGATCATGGAGAGTGCCAACTCGTATAAAAATGGAATACCATAGTTTGATGGACATAAGTATTTTTTTTGGAGCATAAGGATGAAGACATATATACAGGCACAAGAATTTCAAGTTTGGCAATCAATTGTAGATGGATACACAGCACCAGCAGTTCCACCAACAAATGAGAAAGCAGGGAAACTCGGTGAGAATAATTCCAAAGCCAAAAATTCACTTTCGAATGGTCTAAGTGATACGGTATTCACCAAAGTTGCACATTGTAAATATGCTAAAGAGACTTGGGACAAGCTTAGAAATATTTATGAAGGAGATTCAAAAGTCAAAGCAGCAAAGCTTCAAACTTATAGAGGTCAGTTCGAAGAACTAAAAATGAAGGAAGATGAAGATATCGTAGCCTACTTCTTATGAGTTGATGAAACATTGAATGCAATCATAGGATTGGGAGAATAAATCGAAGAATATGCAATTGTTCAAAAGGTACTAAGATCTCTTCTTATGAGATTCAACCCTAAGATATTAGCACTAGAAGAAAGATTGGATATAACCTCAATAAGCATGGAGGAACTGGATGGAATCTTCATAGCATGTGAGATGAGAACTGAACAAGAAAATCCAAATGTAAAAGAAGCGGCCTTCAAATCATCCAAAATATCAAAGAAAAAGAAAAAGGAACAAGAAGAATATAGCAGCAGAAGCAATGTCTCTGAAGATGATGAAGAAGTGGTCAACTTCGTCAAAACACTGAACAAGGGAACCAACGGTAGGTATACATGTAATATTCCTTTAATTTGTTTTAATTGTGATGGTATTGGTCATTTTTCTAACAAATGTCCTCATGAGAAAAAGAGAAATGATAAAGGTTACTGAAAAGGCAGACAAACATATAAAGGTAAAACAACTACAAAGAAATTTTTCAAGAAAATCTTTTGCACCAAAGAAGACATCTCATCATCAGATGAAGATGAAGTCAGTGACAGTGAAACAGGGAGAGTTCTATTCATGGAATAAGAAGACTCTAATAAAGAAGACTCCAAAGAAGAATATGAAGAAGCATATGAAGAAGAAATTGAATAGGCAGAAGTTGACTTCCAAGAAGATTTAACGAGTTCCATAGAAGTTATCAGAAGATAAAAGAAGAAAAACAAGAAACTACAAGCAGAACTAGATAAGAAAAAAGACACTCAAGAACTAGAACAAATGATCACAAAATTTAAGGTTCAAATAGAAGAAGATAAAAGAATTGAAGAAGCACTCAAAGAACAGTTAGAAGGAAAGGACAAGATCATTGGAAACCTGGAAGCAGAGATTGTCACACTAAGAAAGGATATTCAAAATAAAAATATGCAGAATAGCTCAAAAGTTCTGGATGACATTATCAATAGTCAAAAATCTCAGCTTGACAAGTCTGAACTTGGATACAGTCAGACAGAAAAGACATCAATCTCCAAAATAACAGAGCAAGAAACAAATCCAAAAAGATATGCAAAAACAATCAAAGGGGATAAAAAGATATATAAGGAAGATTATAGGGACACTGATCCTCCACCGAGAAGATTCAGATTTCAGAATCAACAATAGATAGATAGGCCTCAAGAAAAAGAAGGATTCATAAGAGCACCTCCTTTCAGAATATATTCAACTACCAGGTATCAAACTATATTTTTTGTTTTATGTTATGCATGTAATAATTTTGGATATAAAGATGTAAATTGCAGAGCTAACAATGGTAACAATAACTACTTTGAGAGGCATACACAAATAGGTTATTCAACAAGACCTAGTGAAACATAGAGAATAAGTTACAACAGGTTTGAATCTTTGNAACCTCAACAGAGTCACAAACAAGAACCTCAGAAAATGACATGGATAAGAAAGCAAGATCAGTATAGCAATGAAGAATGCACAGTCACTCTACAAGATAAATAGAAGAAACGTGGTTGGTATGTTAACAGTGGATGTTCAAAACACATGACAGGTGATAGGGACAAGTTTCTTACATTACGAAAGGAAAGAGATGGATCAGTCTCCTTCGAAAATGATGATTCAACCAAAATCATTGGAAAAGGCACAGTCTGAATTGGGAACAAGAATGAAAAGGAAGAAAATGTTCTACTAGTAGAAGATATGAAACATAATCTTTTAAGTGTGATTCAAATGTGTGACCAAGGTCATAAAGTTACTTTTGATTCACAAAAGTGTGACATAAGAAAATAAGGTTCAGGGAAATTGGTCGCTACAACTGCAAGAACTTTAAGCAACATATATGTGTTAAGCGAAATTGGAAATGAAAAGTTTTTTCTAGGAAAGGAAGATGAAATTTGGCTATAGTACAGAAGAATGGGTCACATGCATTTTGATAACCTTGTCAAAGTTAGCAAAAGAGAAGCAGTCAGAGAAATGCCCCAGATCACGAAACCAACCAACACTTTATGCAAGCATTGCCAACAAGGAAAGCAAACAAAGAACATGTTCAAATCAAAGGAAAATTCAACAAAAAAACCACTGGAAATTGTGCATACTGATCTAGTTGGACCAACTACAACAAAAGGTTTAAAAGGTGAGAGATACTTTATCTTATTAGTTGATGATTATACAAGAACGACTGCATTTTTCTTTCTCAAGAACAAGTTAGAAGATTTTCAAAACTTCAAGATCTACAAGGAAATGGTTGAAAATGAGTTGGATTCAAGAATCAAATGCTTACGATCGAATAATGGAGGAGAATTAACCTCAAAGGAATTTATCGACTACTGCAACAATCATGGAATAAAAAGGCAATTCTCTATCGCTAGGACACCTCAACAAAATGGAGTTGTTGAAAGAAATAATAGGACAGTACAAGAAATGGCTCGAACAATGATAATGAATTCAAAGTTGACAGATATTTTTTTGACATAGGCAGTGCATACAACAGTTCATATTCCAAAAAAAGTAATGCTCAGAAACAACACTGATAAAACTCCATATGAGCTATAGAAAGGAAGACCAACAAATGTGAAGCACTTCAGGGTTTTTGGAAGCAAATGCCACATCAAATGAGAAGATGGAAAAATGGGAAAGTTTGAATCTCGTGTGGAAAAAGGAATACTTGTTGGTTACTCAAGTACAAGGAAAGCATACAATTGTTACAATATAAGATTAAACAAAGTTGTGGAAAGAATCAACATAAAAATTGATGAAATAGGCAAACCAGAATCAAAGGAAGAAGAAAAGAAATCAATGGAACAACTTTTCGAAGAAGAAGATGAAAAAGAAGTAGAAGAGGAAGATGAATATGAAGAGAATCCAACAGAAGTAGAAGAGAAAGTTCAACAAGTATCTCCAAAGACACCTAGCAAATGAGTACGGAAGAATCATCCCTCAGATCAGATTATTGGAAACAAAGATGCAGGAATTGAGACTAGAAGAAAAATTCATTCACCAGAACAAACTCACCTAGCACTCTTATCTACAATTGAACCAAACTGTTTTGAAGAAGCCAACAAGGATAAATTTTGGAATAAGGCCATGGATGAAGAATTGGATCAAATAGAGAAAAATGACACTTGGGAATTGGTTCTAAGACCAAAGAATAAGAATGTGATCGGCACAAAATGGTGTTGATGGGCAAAATTGATCGCTCGTCAACTAGAAGAGTGAATCCGGTCTGGGGTTGTCTAATTAACCCAAGCCGTTTGGATTAATCCACTCCGACGAGTTTAGTGGCTCCGTTGGTCGTTCTAAGTCCTAAAGAAAGGGAAAAATATAACTAAAGAAAATACAATAATTTAATAAATAACAATAGCTGAAAACTATATATATATCTAATATATATTTACAGTTTAACTAACTAATACTTATAAAATAACTCTACTTATCGTGTGTACAATATATACAAATAATTCTATTTCTAATATATATCTAATATGTACAAAATACGAGTTTTAATCTACATCGTAAAAATCGAATGTAAATTGATTTTTTAAACAATAGTAAAACTATTATCTAATCTTTTTTATTTGTTTTCTTATAATGTTTATATAAAAGAAAACAAAAATCAAACTGTCTAATTAAACAAAAGAAATAACATATGGTAAAAGTTTTTTAACTACGAGGAACTTCTATATTTATTATGCTAATGAAATCAGATAACAAGCTGACCTATTATCACATCCAATATGTGTTCGATGTATAGCATCTAGTCACCTTATCTGATGAGGTAAACCTGTGATAGATCCTAAAATTGCAGCTAATAAATGTGAAGCAACAATGATGAAGTTTGAATCATAAAAACCAAACATATAACAGATGCAGTCACAGTAACCTTATAATCTTACAAGCAGCCACAATAAGATTATTCTTCCTGTGAGAACTTGCATATAAACCTTTGATCGAAATAGAGATAAACCTCTTAATTCAAATTAAACGAATGATTATTGTGTGTTAAATCTGGAACATGAAACATGGATAATATATATAAACTTTTATTCTATCAACTTGTAGTAAACCATGACAGCGAAAGCAATCATAATATATTTACAAATTGAAATAAGCATGACTTGAATAAAAACACAATACGGAAAAGCTAAAGCTATGACGAGTATTATATTCCATCCAAGTCTACAAATGAGAAATCCATAGTTTTTCCCCAGGCAGAGATGATCCAATGTTTACAAAATAACATGCTTATATAGGTTCCATGAAACAAAATTGTTTCCTGTTGATAATATCAAATCTGTTCCAAAAATGTGGGGGATGCAACCACCCTAATTTTACTGAATAAAAATATCAATAGCCTAATCTATTTACTAAAAACACAAAGTTCATATGGTTGGAAGATCTCAACAGTGCCTCAAATCTCCTTGGAAATCATGGGTTCCTAAAAAAAAATGAAAACGGGAAGTTTTTAGATATGTTTTAAATTTTCGAATCAAGCAATTCGAATTTTTTTAACTGGCTACAGAATCTTACGATTCTGTAGCTAGTTATAATAGAAACTACAATCATATTTTATTCAATAAACAAAACAAACTAATCTTTAAAAGAGAGATAATCTATTCAATCAAATCATCTATCCTAATCTTGAGAGTGACAAAATCATGCTAAAATTAAAAAGACAATCATACCTCAAATCACGGTATCAAAACATATCAAGCAATCTTGGAGTTTACGATTGTTGTTGTTGCTTCTACATTCTTAAAAATGGAAGATCCTGTAGTTTTTAGGCATTTATCCTTTGCTTGAGTTATGGATTGGAGTCTATTGTTCTAGTTTGTCAACAAATCCACTTGGTCTTTTAAAGATTTAAGCCAGGACTGTAGTAAAGGCACATCCGTATAATACTTGTCGATCTAGGATCGACACTCATCACACTGTGGCTGCAGGGACTGTGCATTGGCACTGATAGCATTAAGGGTTGGATAATCGTCCACGCGAAAGGTAGTTTTATCACCGAGTTGAATGCCCGAGAATTCTGGGTTACCTTTTAGACATGGAGGCAGGTTGTTTACATAGTCATATGGTGTGTCAGGATAGAGCCCATATGACATGGGGTCTTCTTCAGCCAAAAACCTCTTAATTTCCAAGTCTGAGTCTTCACTTAATTCAATTGTGTTGTTTGTATCTGCATAGGGTTTGAATTTATTTTGAGCACATTGTGAAATCAAACAACCATCCCTTTTATTCTTGTAATTAACATCGACGCTGCCCTTTAGCTTCTTCCCTGAGGGTTTTTAACAGTTTTAGTGCAACTCTTTGGGTGTGAACCCGGTTGATTGTCCAGTTGAGTAACATCAGGGTAGGTTGAGGGTTCATTATTAAGGGCAAGATCACAGGGCAGGAGCAGTGGAGGAGAGGTGGTAGGTTTTTTAAGGGTTTCTATGATAACCGGCTTATCAACCTATCCCAACTCACTGTTGCCAAAGCCATTTCGTAAAATAAATGCATCCCAACAATCATTTTGTAATTGCAAATGGTGCACAAGGATAATTTTTATAAGCCCATGTTGAAATAAACTCGATTCATACCTCTGCCTCCTAAACCATTTTCCCATCTTGTACAGACTTCTAAGCAAGAAGTAGGGCATATTCAACTGGAAGCCAATGAAACTCATAAGCAATCGCAGTTGATACAGGAAAACTAACCCAAATCTTCCTTCACACGTAATGAATTGTTTCACAATAGCAAGTAGATCATGCCACCTAGGTTTTAAGGATGAGACAGGCATACCTCGATCACAACTAGTGATTTTCCGTGAGGTGAACATCAAAGTCCAGGGGACTTCTTCAACTTTTGCATTCTTGAACCATTTTTTCTCGACAGCTGGTAAACCCGTGGCTTGGATTAAAAACTCCTCAGTTACCTCTAACTGCACATCACCTATCTTTGCTCTGTAGCCATTGAAGGTCATTGCAAACTCTTGGGCAACTCGCAGATTGAAACCCTTAAATTTTTCAATGAATAAACACCAACTGTTCCTTTCTAAATCGTCCCTGGTGTTATCATAGGATAACAAGGTTTGGATTCCATTGAGATCAATCCTTACCACTGGATCCATGGCGAACATAAGGGAATCAACACAGAATTCACAGGTAGGGTTTGATAAAAAGCCACAGAGCCATAGCCCCGAGCCTCAACAAAACAATGCTATGACAGTTCAAACGGTAGGTAGAGGTGTTAATCACCATGCGTGGGAGCGAAATCATGAAGCCTGAGACCATACAGAAGAGTAATGACATATTGTACTTCATATTCCACCTTGGCGTTGGGTACGTATTAGGATCAGAGCGTTTTGAAAACCATAGTATGCACATTCATAGATTAATCACAAAGGTAAGTGCATCGAATAACAATTGAATAATTCAAAGTTTTCGTGAATCAAAACTCTATCAATATCAATCAAATATTAATGAATGGAGGTCTTTCACTTATGCAACCAAGGCATGTTTAGAGCCAAGGGGTTATAAACAAGGAGAACAATCGTGTTCATAGCAAAAATATGACAATTCTATAATAAACCACATGAGCAGTTCTCCTTTGATCAAAAATCGAAACAAAATGTCATTTCGAGCTGCGAGTTTTCATGCTTACAGTCATGAAAACAAAAATCGAAAAGAAGATATGTAAAAAGCAATAAGTGACAAGTGTCATTTAGTGACAATGCTCATGAAAAGCAATGAAAATTTAGAGGTCCTATGTAGGTAGCTTATAAACAATAGTAATTATATCACTGCTACCAACAATGGTGACACGCTGGGAGAAGCAGTTATCTCTGCCAAATGAACGAGTTCAGATTAGAATGATCAGAAAAAACTTCGAATTGAAAACAACTAAAAAGCTATCTGAACATCAAATATAATTATAATGCATTCCAGTTTCATACTACTATTATTTTAAAGAGACGACGACTGATGACAATCTTAACAAAAGAGAGCCATGATATTAAAGTTAAAATCTTCAATACTGTTGACAGGGCCGTTGCTTCCAGTAAGCGTCCATAGCCTCGACAAGGATGTCAATTAACCCACTCTGATATATGTATCCTGTTAAGAAGTTCCAGATCAGAACAAAGGACATTTAAGGTAAAAAGGAATCCATATCTGAGAATTTTCTTTTACCTGACATTGCTTCGCTGCCAGCGGGCCTGTTCAGTACCTCGACGAAGTTATCTTGGCATCATGCATGCATTTACGCGGTGCCAGTAGACCTGTTCAGTATCCCGGTGGGTTTACAAGAACTTCCCACAGCTCTCTGGAAATTTATTTAGTTTTTAGAGATATTTGATAGAGCAGGGTGATGCTGAAAATTATAGTTTTTGGACACATCTTAGTAAGTCATAGACCTTGAAGAAATTTCTTAGCTGTCCTTTATTAAGATCTGGAAATAGTTTATTAATAAAACTGACTTTCAAGAGCAGGGAGACATCTTTGAGTTGTTCTCCTAAGGAACAGGGACAACGTAAAAATATTTTTTATGGATGATCGTGAATATCTTCAGTTGTAGATTGAAATCAAGAAACACTTTTCAAACAACAAGTTATCTTCAATATGGTTGCAAACTCAGAGAAATACCAGAATTGATGTTCAAATAAATTTCAGCAGTCATTTTCGAGGGGAAATTTTTCTGTTATTTATGTCTGAACTAACCCATGATGCCGGCATATATGTTTCAAAAGAAAGACTGATAAGCAAAAAGGAAAAAATCAAAACAAATCAGCAAAGAAAAAACAAAACAGAAAATATCTACACAGTGTGCATGGGAGCGTTATCAAGAAAAGTACCTTTTTAGAGCTTGGCCATTCACCAGAAAGGTGTCTAGTTGTCCCTCTAAATTCTGTAATCGGAAGGAACTGGGACCCGATTTATCAGTAATTAAAAATGGTCCCAACCACAAGTTCTGAAACTTAGTATGCTCACCTTTTCCCTCATGAGATTTGTCCCATTTTAGGACAAGGTCACCTACCTCAAAATTTCTGTTAGAGGCAGAATTGGAATCAAACCAGTTTTAAACCATGAGTTGATGTTGATCCAATTTCCGTTTTTCTTGAGCCCTCACTTCTTCTAATTTTAACAAAGCATTAATTCGACTCTCCAAAGGGGGACAGTCTTCTTCCTGTACTTTCTGTGATAACTGCAGAGATGGAAGAAGGACATGTGGTGGAAGAATCACCTCTCTGTCATAAACGAGAAAGAAAGGTGAGTTACCCATAGCAGTTTTAGGAGTTACTCTATCAACCCAGATTACGTTTAATAATGCGTTATGCTAATTTTTATGGTTTTCGGAGACCGTTCTCTTGATAATTTTGATCAGATTTTTATTGGTCAATTCTGCCAAACTGTTGTCTTGGGGGTAATAGTTGGCAGAGTACTTTAATTTAATTCCTTTTTCTAGAGAGAAATCACTCATTTCAAGAGACGAAAAATAAGAAGCATTATCAAATACCAGGCATTCAGGGATACCAAAACGAGTAATAATATTTGAATTCAAGAAAGATATTACCTGGCTAGTATTTACAGCTTTTAATGGGACAGCCTCGAACCACCTGGTGAAGTAATCTATGGCTGTTATGATATACTTATGCTGCTGTGAGGATGGTGGATTGATTGGGCCTATAATATCCAGACCCCACTGCTGAAAAGGGGAGTCTACCGAAACTAGTTGCAAAGGGAACGCTGGTTTCTATATCCATCTGGATGCTTTTTGACAAATCACACACTTGTGACATAAAGCATGAGCATATTTAAAAAGGGTAGGCCGGTAATAACCTGCTATTAATACTTTATGTGCAGTGGTGTCTCCACCAAAATGTCCACCAGCTTCTCCTGCATGCAATTCCAATAAGACTTTTTCTGCTTCATCTTTCTCAAGACAGCGCATTAGTACTCCATCAAAATTTTGAAGAAACAAAATACCATTAATCAACTGAAAAGAAGAAGATTTTAATCTTAGTGCTCTCCTTTTTGTGGGATCAAGGTGACGGGGAGCTGATCCGTGTATAAGACAAAATTTTATGTCATCGTACCAGGGACTAACAGGGTTTTGCGCACAACAGATTTGATTTTGATAGTGTTGTCCTAGATTTCATATATCATTTTCCTTTGGTTGTCCTATAGCTGAATCAACGACGAATTTGTATAAACCTTGGCCTCTTACAATTTGTGCTGGGGTGATTTCTATGTCATTTTCTTGTAAGGATGTGACCCAGTTTGCCCTTTTTTCGCCTAGTTCTTTCTGTACTAACAGATTTCTGACAGCCGGGTAAGGGACAATGATTTTCATCCTAGATTTCAACAGATAAGATCAGAAGTGATTTACTTCTTTGAAAATAGCATAGGCTTGCTGATCTACAGCTAGGTAATTAAGTTCTTCCCCCTTGAAGGTTGAGCTCATAAAGGTGATTGGGACCTCGTTGTTTTCAGTGTTCTTTTGAGTTAGGACAATAGCGTAAGATCGGTCAGAGGCAAACGTGTAGAGGGTGAAGTCTTGTGAAAAGTCAGGGCTCATTAGAGAAGGAGCGTCTATTATGGCCTTTTTTATTGAATCAAAAGCCTAGCTTTCTAAAGGTCCTCAATGGTACTATACATCCTTTTTTATTAAGTTTTGTAATGGTCTCACCATTTTTGAAAAACTGGGGACGAATCTCCTAACAAAGTTTATCTGTCCTAAGAAGGACTGCATGGAATTTTTTGACGAGGGAGGGGGAAGTTTCAAAATGACTTGAGTTCTTTCAGGGTCGATAATCATCCCTTCACTAGATACAATGAATCTAAGGAGATTACCTTGTTCTAATGCAAAGATAGATTTTTTAGGATTCAAAGAAATTTCGTACTTACAACATCGCTGTAGAATAGATCTTAAATGAGCTAGATGATCTTCTTTATTTTTCGAGAAGACAGTGACATCATCTAGGTAAACTACTACAGATTGATTGATTAAGCCTCGGAAAGCGATGTCCATCGCTCTCTGGAAAGTAGCACCGGCATTTATGAGTCCAAAGGGCATCTTTCTATAAGTGTAGGCTCCCCATGGAGTGCGGAAGGTGGTTTTGAGTTGGTATGGAGGAGACATAAGGACTTGGTTATACCCTAAAAAACCATCCAACAAGGATAATCTTTTAGAACTAGATACCTGTTGAAGGATCTGTTCCATGGGAGGGATAAGGTAGTTGTCTTTATTAGACGCTTGGTTAAGATTTCAGAAATCGACACATAGTCGGATTTCACCACTCTTCTTTCTGATAGGGACAAGATTAGAGACCCATTGTGTGTGCCTAACTAGGAAAATTATCTTAGCATTCAGGAGTTTGTTTAATTCCTTCTTGACTGCTGGTTCAAGCTTTGGGTGCATTTTCCTTAACTTTTGTTGAAAAGGTTGGGTTTGGGGTTTCATGGGAATAACGTGTTGTATGATGTTAGGATCAAAGGTTTTTAGGTTGTCGTATGTCCAAGCATAAACATCTTTGAATTCCTTAAACAACTTAATAAATGCTACTTTTTCTTGCTCAGAACACCCCAACCCTAAATTAATGCACTGTGGATTGTCTTTAGTTCCCAAATTTATTTTTTCATACGTCAAAGAGGAACTATTCATTTTATAGTTCACTGATTTTCTGAACTTATTGTGAAGATTATAAAATTTTTCTAATCTAACTACATATTTTGGGATAGAATTTACCATGTCTGATGAAGATTCTGGGGATCTCGGATCTGGTATTACCATAAAGTCGCGAAGATTTTCGTCATGGGTACCTTCATCGATCACCGCACCCTAGAAAGTTTCTTCCATATGCAGAAAACTTATGATCTGTTGATCATGATCGAAGACTCTCCAATTTGTGATGTTGTCTGGGATGGACGGTCTGAACAACAGTTAGACAAAAAATGCATTCGAAGATAAGCCTTCTGCAGGAAAAAGTTTTGAAGTGACGTTAGCTAGCAAATCAGCTTTCGAATTATTCAATCTAGGAACAGAATTTATGTTAAATGCAGAAAACTTGTTCATCAAATTCCATACCTCAGTTTGATAGATTTTAAGGTGCGGGGATAAACAGTGGATAGAATTTTTTACCTGTCTAACCACGATTTCCGAATCACCAAAGACAGTCAAATTTTTAATGTTCAGATCTAATGCTTTTCTGAGGCCTTACAGGAGTGCCTCATATTCGGCTATATTGTTTGTACATTCAAATTCTAACCGGCAAGCGATCAGAGTCTTGTTACCTACTGGGTCGATGAGCACGCAACCTGCACCAGCTCCTTCCTTAGATTTTTACCCATCAAAGTACAGAGACCATATTTGATTTTCGTCGGATGCATGTGACCACTGAGAGGAAGATGTTGGCTGCGTATATGTCAAAATTTCAGATTATTGTTCTGGGTCAGTGATGGTGGAAGTTTCGGCCATACCTTGTATTTCCAGCGAATTGGCAGAAGGAGTGAATGGTTCATTGGGATCGTTTAAATCAATCACTGTGAACTTCAGATAACGTTCACAATTTACCTTGATTCTATTGGGTTTTCCATTCCCGGGGAGCCACAAGTGAGACCAATCCGTTGCAAAATAGCCATGTAATTGTTCTGAACAGTCTCTACTTAAAAACAAACCATAAACTTCTGGGATATCTACAACAATAATATCAATCACTTGATGAACTTTAGGATTAATCGACAATCTTATAAGCACGTTTCTTAATTCGCCTATCACTTTAACACTAGTTCGATCAAGCTGGATGGTTGAACTTCAACATTAATCTTTTGACAGACAGACCAAGGCATTACGTTAGATGACGCACCTGAATATACCATACAGTTATGCACATTCCTATTGAAAATTTCAAAAGTCAACAAAAATGGAGGCACATTTCTGCGAGTACTAACAACAAAAGTTTGTTGTTGTTTAATCGCAGCCTCTGAAACTGGTTTATCTACATTATTTACAGTATTTACAGGAAGGTCTCTTTTATCATGAGGCTCGGATGTAGTTTTGGCGAAGGCCTTCTGAGGAATTTTCAGGCTGTTTTGAACACCTTTGTTTCTGTTCGAATTGTTCTCTACAATATTCTGCAGCATTTTTTGCAGAAGAAAAGGGAATTTTAATAATTCGTAAACAGAAATGTTAGCCCTAATCTTTTTTAGATCTTCAATTAAATCATAATCTAAACTTGGGTTTACTGAATTATGTTTAGTCTCAATTGATTTAGACTATTTTTGAGGCAAAGTCTTTGTAATTTTGGAAGAAAGCTTATTTGTTGTCTTACTCCTAGTATTGTAAGGGTGCACTGTTTCGAAATTAGCTTGAAAAATGCTATCCGAAAAATGTCCGAAAATATTCAGAGAGGATTCATCTTCTTCTACTGTCTCTTGTTCAGCTACCTCTTCAGGAATCTCGGGAGGAATCAAGTTATTGTGTGCTTCTAGGATCGTTTGAATATCAAATTGTAGGCTTTCTAGATTTAGGCCTTTAGTATTTGAATTAGGTTAGTTGGTGGGAAAAGGCTTCCTAAAAGGGGGTTTGTAGGGCCCTTTGCTTGAAGAAGCTACTTCAGCCAACCTTTTCAAATCTATAACTTGATTGGACAATTTCTGAATGACTTTCTGTAAGTTTTCTAAATCCGAACTCTCAGGTTGAGCTTTGTTTTGGGAAGGTCTAGGAAGGATTTTGATTTTCTTTTTGGAAGATGAACTAGTCTCTATCTTGTTGCTAGTAGTTTCTTTTAAACTGAGAATGTCTTTCTCGATCCGACTGGCCTCTTCGAAGGCTTCTAACAACATGGCTTTCTTGGATCTCTTTACCCAAATGGCTATGTTTTGATGTAATGATTTCTTGTAGTATGCGATAATAAGGTTCTCAACAGGCATCGAATCCGTAGGGATCCGGTTCTTTAGTGTGAGGAACCTTTGATTAAAGTCTTTGATCTTTTTTTGGGGGTTCATTTTTAAACTAGAAATCTCCATGAAAAGAACTTCAGGAGACTTTTCGTCTCCGAACTTTTCAAGGAAACAGGATTCAAATTTCTCCCATGACACAATGGTGTGGGGCTATTGGGAAAAGTACCAGGTAGAGGCATTGCCTTCAAAGGTGTAGGTAAACAATCTATAGACTATGTCTTCGCACTCAACACTATAGAGTCTAATGGCTAGCATAAACTTTTTGATGTGATCTTCAGTGATTTGTTTGGAGTCCATGTCAAATTTAGGGAGCCATTTCTCTAGGTGTTTGGGAAAAGGATGATGAGGCCTAGG
>JASDQU010263007.1:1768-11991 GCA_032191745.1 Picea mariana | reverse complement strand
TTCACCAATTCTTCATTCAATCTTGCTTAACCTTTTCCATGAGAAACCTTTCAATATATAGGAGAAGGAGAGATGGTTACATGGATGAGGATGATCCCATCAAATCTGAGAAGTTAGTAGAATGAAAACCATGTGAATGCCAACTCATTTTCTAGAAGATTCCCTTCTAGAACCCTCGAGACCTCTTCTCTTTTCCAAGCTTGAAAACAGGTTCACACCCTGTGTATGGAGCAGACTGCGAGAAGTTCGCACCCTAAGTGTGGGTGGTGTAATGTCTCCAAGGCCAAGCCCAGTTGTAAATCTGATGTATGAAATGAATTGTAAATATGTGTTATAGGCTGGTGAGCCAAGTTTGTATAAGTCGGTGGGATTATGTGATTGTTAGGCTAGAGAGCCTAAGGGTTGGAGGCCAAGGGCCTGATTTTGTACTTGTATATATGAAAGAACATTTAATAAAATTGTAAACACTACCAGGTGCAGACCGACCAGATGAATGAGTGAAGGGGGGCTGAGCTTCCATAGAGAAGGCAAGGGATTAGGGGCTGGAAGGTGGGAAAAGGGGCTAAGTGTTTAGCCTGGGGGGGGGGGCTTAAGCCTAGGAATAATATTTTATTATTATTCCAAAATAACATGTGCCATTTATATTATTATTCCTAAGTTCTTGACCAAGGGAAGGTGATGTGTGCTGGTGGAACGCATGCAGTCTCCAGGGCGACAAGTGTCGACCCTGGTACATGCGAATAAAACAGTTTGGGTGGACCGTGAAGGGGGTACACACTCGAATGGGAGCTGACTTCCAGAGGGGTATGGGCTATGAGCAGTACGACTGACGTGAGCTCTGTAGAAAAACCTTGTACACCTTCTAAACTTAAAAAACCCGTGTATACCTCTGTACTGAACCAAAAAACTGTGATCAATTCTAAAAGAGTCGATTGCACCTCTGTTTGAATCGAAAAAAGCCCGTGCTGTGTCTGGAGAATCTGTGTGTATCCACTGCCCGAGATCGATCCTGTGCATGAGATCTTTGTCCCAAAGCTGTGACCCTGAGCCATTTTTTCCATTGCTGAGCCTATGGAAAAAGCCGTGTCTATGAGCGATTCTCTCCAAGCGAGAGAGTGCACAGAGGAAGGAGAGAACTCCTGGAAGGAACCCTGTAGCTACCATAGAGCCCAGAGACTTCCGGTCCGGTCTGTTGCTGTAACCCAAGGTAAGGGAGGTTAGCAGACGAAGGACTGTCCAGGTGACAGAGAAGGTGTATCCTCCTGGGGTGGAACAAGTGGGGAATGAGGGACTGTGGGTAGTGAGTGTGGGTGGTTCCTGGGAGAGAATTCCTTCCTGTGGTTGTGTGTTGTTTTCCCTGTAACCTCAGCCTAATCTAGGATTCCTTGTCTCGGGGTGGAGCTTAGTCCCAGCTCGAGGGTGACCCACTGCTGAGCTGATGAGCAGTGTGGTCTAAGGCTGGGTGGTTCGTGGAAGGCCTGCACTTGGTTGGTGGATTCTACCACTGTCAAAAGATAAGTATCTGAGTATTTTTTAATCATGTTTTGCATGACTCTACTGTTTATGTTATCATGATTTCCGAAGTGTATATGAATTAGTATGAAACGCTATTGATTGTTAATTATGGCAATAACTCATATGAATACTCTGTGTAGAATGTGTTTATTTGTTTAAATGCATGTGGATTATATAATACCTGTATGAGTTATGTACCATGTGGTGTTAAAGTTTCCTTTTAAGATCGATTAAGCCATGGTAGCTGAAAAGGTGCGCTACAGTTTGGTATCAAAGCCAAGGTTTCGACACTGAGCCTAGATGGGCTAGTGGAGAGGTCTTTGGACCGAGAATGTGAAGGGAAATTGGGTCTGGAAGGCCAATTTCGGACCCTGGTTTGCTCCAAAGTGTCAAGGAGTTACTTGACGAGTTTTTTTAAGCTCAGGAGGTATAGCGGTGTTATGAAACCGCAGCCAATGTGGTATAAGTACACAGGAAAGAGGACTCCACACCAGAAGTGCTGGAGCTTTAGGATCTGTTCAGGAGGGAAGGTGAACCCTCATGACCGTCAGATCTGGAAAGTGTGCACGGGGTTTAAATCCCTTTGGAATTGCACAGGAGTGTGAAAATCGTGATACGCGAAATCCCGAATTAGTCAGGACCATCCATCAGAAAGAACGTGTGGGGAGAGATCAACCTTTCGCTGACTCGTAACTTGAAATGGTCAAAGGGTGAGTTCGTGAGAATTCACGAAACACGAATTCATGATTGGATCATAACCTTCAATCTAAGAGAGATCTGGACCGTTAATTGTACAAGAAGAAATCGACGTTTTGGGAGATGGGAAGTGAGGAGAGGTGAACAGCTCCGAAACCCAAAACCCCGAAATCCCGAAACAATCTACACCATAGATCGTGGGGAGAAGAATTTGACCTTTGGATTAAGTAGTTTATTAGACAATGATTTCGGGATTTCGGCAAATGGAAGTTCAATATGTGCAGATGCACGAACTTCCGATGCCCGAAACCCCAAAACGCCGATAGGATTTGCGTTGTAGATCTGAAAAAGATATGACCATTGGATTTTACTAGGAATGGATGTGGACACATGGAGATGTACCACGTGCCAGTGGGTCGAGAAGAAAAGTGAGAGGGGTGGGACCCGATGACGTCGTTAAAAGCGACGTGGACCCTCATGAACGTGCCACGTGCCACCGTGGTTGTGGGTGACCACTGTGCTATGTGGGCCCGGAGGGTAGATTAAATCGAAATTTTGAAAGTTGGGGGTTGGAAAGGGAAGCAAGTCTGAAAGCCTCGTGGACCGAAGGCTCGAAAGTCCCAAAATGCCGAAAATGAAAGTTTCGAAGACCCAAAAATTGCAGATCCGAATGAGAGCTCAGAAAACTTTATTTGAATCGAAATGTCTTTTGTTCTTGTTCGTATTGGCGTATAAATGTTGTGGATTGTTCATGAAGTTTTAATGGCCTGGAATTCAATTGCATAGTGCATGTGCAGATTTCAACGAGGGTCAGGACTCTAGTTAACCAACGCCGAGTATGGAATGGGAAAAGGTGCAGATTGCCTCCGAAACAGGAGACGAACGAGAAGGAAAGGATGTCAATGTGGAAGTGGAAGGATCGAACTCCAATGGGCACGGAAAAGAAAAGGATAAGGAAGGACACATAATGAAAATCATTGAAGGATTGCAAAGAGAGGCCCAGGCTCGCCAAGATGGTAGCTGAAAGCTCATGAAAGTCAGGGATCGGCAGGGTGTATTAAACTTAAATTTTTTTGAAGAGCCTGGAAAGAATAGAGAGGAAAATCGAGAAGGGAAGAGACTCAAGTAAGACGGAGAGTCGCAGAACCCATGGGAGAAGAAGGAGATAAAAAAGCGTCAGGAATCTTGAGAGGAAAAGGAGGCCGAGGAGTGGTAGCTGACATCTTAGCCGCTCCCAAAGACATTCCAGTAGGGGAACACGCGGTAGTTCAAGCTCATCTCCTACCAGAAAGCACCGAAAATCTGGAAGGGATAAATTGAAAGGGGAAATCAACAAGATTAAATTGCCTACGTTCGATGGTGAACATAAGAAGGAAGAAGATGTCGAAATATGGTTGTTGGGTATGAAGAAATACTTCCAACTGCATAATTATTCTGCCCATGCAGAAGGAAGAATTGCAATGTACCAGTTGAAAGGAAAAACATCCATGTGGTGGGATCAGTTGGTGTAGGTGCAACGGATCAGAGAGAAAGAGGTCACATGGAAGGAGTTTAAGAGGTATTTCGAGAAGAAATACCTGACCAAAAGATACTATGACAGAAAGATGAAGGAATTCTTCGAACTCAAGTTGGGCAGTATGACTATTGATGAGTATGAACGAAGTTTTCTAGAATTACTGAAGTATGTTCCATTTATCAAAGACGAGGCTGTTAAAATTCAGAGGTATCCGAGTGGACTGCCACCTTCCATTGGTGACAAGATTCAATATGATGATCCTAAGACTATGGAAGAAACAATAAGAAGGGTAAAATGCTTATACGAACAGTAAAGAGAAAAGCCTACCTTTCGGAAGGCTTGGGATGACCAGAAGAGGGCGAGTTTCACCTTGTCATGGATGCCATTGTTTCCTAGCCCATTCAATGAATTTTATTCTTTGTCTTATTGCTTTTTATTTTTAAGAGAATAGTTAGAGGACACTGTCCTGGCATGGTGACCAATGGTGACAACGTTACCCACAAGCACTTCACAGAAATGAGAAGGTTGGCTCGTGATGAGACCCCCTTTCTCTTGGTTATGTCACCAAGAGCCACTACCCTAGTTTGGACACCAGAGGATGGCACCAAGAAGAAAGAAGGACATTTCCCCCAAGACACTCTAGTAGGCCTAGACCCAGGGGGGTCTTTCCATCCACCATGACATTGGCCCTTGAAGGCCCCTGACATCATCATGTTGACCCTTGATGTCATCTAGTTGGGGTTTGGCATTTATGAGGACAGTTTGGTGCTAGTTCGCACGTGTGGAAACATTTGAGGCCTCTGGAGCCCTAAAATTTTTCATTTGAGGCCTAGTGTTCCATATTGGGGGTCTAACGTCACCCTAGAAGGGCATGAAGTCATCTCTAAAGTGAAATCAAGGTTTTAATTATTGATTTTATGTAAAAACTAGATTTTTGATGTAATTTGGCGATATCGCCCTTTTATGACTTAAAAGATAATTAAAGGTCATTGATATTGTATAAATAAGAGATAAAACTCTCATATGTTTTCATCATTCATTCATCACTCGAGTAGAGGTCTGAAATTCGACCTCCCTTAAGTGTATTTGGTTGAAACTAGTGGTGCACACTTCTTGAAGGAGGCAATTTTTGGTGCATTTTGGCCATTTTCATGTGGAGGATCTTCAACTAGGGTGATTTGCTTGATTATTCTTGGTGAATTAAGTGGAAAATATGCATTTATTTATTATGAAAGAATTCTTATGGTTATTTTTACTTGTTTCATGTCTAAGATTATGAAATTTCTAGCTTGAAACCCTAGGGGAAAGACATATGCTACTATATTTTTCTCTATAATCTTCCATGTGTTAAAATTGATTGAAAGGAACCTAATTTGAAGTAGATACTAGAGCCTTACCATTGTAGCACTCTAGTAATCATTCTTCCATTTCCCAATTGCATAATTTATTACATTTTGTTCAAGGAAAGAGAAAATTGTTAGGGCCTAATCCTTGTTACTTTCTAGAAAATTTTCTCTTGGAAGTGGATTTTTGAGGCCTTGGGATACCAACACCTCTCTTATCCTCTCCACCCTTCAACATATCATTACCATTGTTATTTTCCATTAATATTTTTTTCCTCCATTAGTGACTCAATTTACCCTAGAAAGGCACTAGACTACCTTCTACAAGTGGTGATTGATCAAACAAACACTCGTACTCTTATCCTTGAACTCTTTACTAACATTTTATAGCCCTAAATTAGACTAACTTCTAATATAAATTCTTGTTGTAGCAAAACATTGCTACAACCATATAAACATACATTAATTTGGCACATTTACCTACATAACTTGCACTAGAACCAATCAAAATTCAATTGTGATAATTGCTAGTGAATCTACTAGGTAAGTGCTAGTTTTGTGTGTGGTTTTCTTGCACTTTTGGTCATTTAAACTTGTTGGTGTTGCAAAATATAGCTACAATCATGTCACTACAGAAAAATATCTACAAAAGTGACATTAAAATCTAGCTAAACATTGCCAACTTTGCTTGTGACAATTTACTATCAATTTGCCTAGTCAAAGTCACTTTTTATTGTCTTTTTCAAGCATTTTCAAGGCTTGAATCTTGTGGTTGCTATAAGATATCAATTGTTGTTATAAACTATTTCATTAATGCACATTCATAATCATCTAGCTTATATTATGAAGGTTTATTGTCTTATGAAGTACTAACAATCATCTGGTACTTGGAAAGTACCCCATTTTATTTGTTGTCTTGTTCTGGGCAGGTACAAAATATTATCCATTTGCTTCATCCTTAAGACATAAAATAAACCTTTGATTTCAATGATCTGTGAGAGGGGAAGGATTTCCTTGTGACAATTTTCCTTAGCCTTCTGAAACCCCCCAAGTCATCAGGGACGTCTCCCTTAGGGTAGTCTTGACATACTCCTAAACAAAAAGGGATCTCCTATTAAGGTGACAGTGATAGGTTATTCCCAGTTACGCCAATTATGTACCCACTTGCCTTGGGCTTTTGGTCAAGTACAAATTGTGTGATAATAGAGACCATTTATTCCTACGGGCGAGGATTGATCTAGGAGGATCTTGGTGGCCATCCACCTTGTCCAACTAGCTCAAAACGGTTTTTTGACAACTTACTATTTTTAGCAATTTTTTTGTTCCCAAACTTCTAGGGCCATTTTCAGGGTCTAAACGACATTTTTTCACGATCGTGCACCTCAATGATAGCCAAAGGCTTAACTTGAGCCCCCTAAATCAATCTCCTCGTCAATGCCTTTCCAATGAGCTATTGTGCGCCCTAAACATAGATCGTATGCAAAATTTACGACCCGGGGAAGTTAATGTACTAACTTACCCCAACGGGGGCCCACATGACTTTTGGTTCTTCATATCCTAGGGTTAGTTTTTTGGATGTCTAGGTTTTTGGCATTCATATTTATTGTAAAAATTCCTTTAGAGCCTCATTGTACTCATCTTCTTGTGAACGAGCATAGTTTCCACATCTCTTCTCAAAGATAAGTTGCCACCATTCTAGCAAGTTGGTTTTCAGTCTGCATTTTACAGTTTTCAACATATTTCTTATTTTATAGAAGTCAAGTTTTGTTGTATTTCTATTATTGTTCACTGTGTCTCTGTGTTCATTTCATAAATCTGTGGTTTCATTTCATTATGCTCATAAATCTGGATCAGTGGTATCAGAGCGGTATGCTCCTTGTCGTTTTTTTAATGCTTGTCCCCGACGAGGCCAGGGTATAGAGAGTTGGGTCTCAAGATTGTTTCTCTTGAGTACAATTGATCTTGCACACCCAAGAAACCATCCATGGAAGCACTTGAACGACAGAAGAACGAGATGATGGACAACTTTGCACAAATCCTTCAACGACTACTGACAAGCGATGCATCCACCTCAAGCGGAGGCGCCAACCCCTTCAAGGTACATATTAATTTTGATATTCCTATATTTGAAGGTCAAATAGATGCGGATGTCATAGATAAATGGTTAAACCTTCTAGAAGGATATTTTTCTATAGATAATTCAATAAGATTGATCTGAAGTCTAGCGACCATCAGGTCCCAACAAAATGAACTGATGTATGGAAAACTGCCTTCAAGTCAAAAGAAGGTTTTTTTGAATGCCTGGTCATGCCCTTTGGTTTGACAAATGCCCCAACAAATTTCATGAGGATGATGGATGATATCTTGCAGCCTTTCACCAATTCTTTTTTGGTGGTGTATCTAGATGACATCCTCATCTACAACAAGACTTGGGTAGAACACTTGCAACATATTCAACAGGTTCTGCATACTCTGCGACAACACAAACTATATGCCAACTTGGAAAAATGCTCCTTCGACATGGATGGGGTTCAATACGTAGGCTACAATATTGATGTGCATAGTGTGCATGTTGATCCGACCAAGATCCAAGTCATTCGTGATTGGCCAACCCCAACCATGCTCACTGAGCTTCGAAGCTTCTTAGGCCTTGCCAATTTCTATCACAGGTTCATGTTGGGATTCTCCCTTATTGCATGGACCCTCAGTCAAATAACCAATGGTGGTGGTAGGAAAAAAAATTTGTGGGGCTTGTCCCAAGAGAAAGCGTTCGATCATCTGAATCAACACTTGTGCTCATCCTCAGTTCTTTCATTACTTGACCTGCAACAACCCTTTGAGATCAAGATATATGCTTCAAACTATGTTGTGGGAGCAGTCATCACTCAACACAACCACCCTGCATCTTATCATAGTGAGACACTATTAGATGCCGTCTGTAAGTACCCTTGTAACACACCCATGGTGGGGGCATCAAAATGTTTCTCTTCTTAGGAGAATCAAAACCCTCATGCAGGGTCTCTGTTCCATTCTTCTCTTCCAGAGATTTCCAGCCATGGTCTCCATGCTCTGAACCGAGCTCAGAGCTGGTAGATATCCTCTCCCAAGTTCTTCGGGTTCTTCCATCCATCTATACTCACATATGATCGTGGGCTATGGCCAAACGCCAAGACAACTACCACGCGAACCCTCTAGAGTGAAAAATTTCCGAAGTTCACAATCTGACGCTGCGTGTCCTCAAAGATTTTGACGACCTTTATTCACTTCGGGACTTCGATGTTTAGGAGTTTCGAATGCTCCAAAGTATTTTCTCCCCAAAGTAATTCATACCCGGAGTTACAGATTGAGTGCCACATGTCCCTTGTGATCGACGATTATGATCTACTTTAGGACTTTGACGTTCAAGAGTTTCGAACACTCCAAAGCCTTTTTTTCCTCTGGAATACTCTGTACCCGGAGTTACAGATCGAGCACCACACATCCCTCGTGATCAATGATTGTGATCTACTTCGAGACTTTAGCGTTCAGGGGTTTCGAACACTCCAAAGCCTTTTTTCCTCTGGAATACTCTGTACCCAGAGTTACAGATCGAGTGCCACACATCCCTCATGATCGACGGTTGTGATCTACTTCGAGACTTTGGCGTTCGGGAGTTTCAAACACTCCAATCACCTCTTTCCTCCGAAGTGCTCTGTACCCGGAGTTACAGATTGAGTGCCACGTGTTTTCCCTGATCAATGGTCGATATCTGTCCTTTGCCCCTCTTTGAGTGACTTGTGGTCAATGCTCCTCCGCGTTCTTTCTTTTGGAGTACCAATCCTCCAAAGTGATGGATCTCACGCCACGTGTCCTATTCCAATGGACGGTTCAGATGAACTTCGGCTCTCCAACCTTCGGGAGTTTTTGTTCAACACACTCCCTTTTCTCCTGAAGTAACTTTCCTCTGAAATAGCAGATCTCCTGCCATGCGTCCCTTCCAACGAACAACTGGGATGACTTCGAAACTCCAACCTTCGCAAATCCTCATGTCGTCATAATTCGACTCTCCCGGAGTGAGTTCTCTTCGGAGTGCAGGATCTAATGATACACGTCCCCTTGGCTTGGACGGCTCAAATCTGCTTCATCTCTTTGGCTCTTCGGGAGTTTTGCGATGCAAACTCCTCGTTTCTCCCAGAGTCGGTCAACATCGGGTTGACCACAGCCTTAGTTTGACGGTCTGAGGGTATCTACGTGACCCCATAGATCTACGGCTCATAACTTTCATTCAAGGGTCCCTTGGGTCCCAATGTGTGCCACTCTGAGAGGAACACCTGGCAACGCTGTCACTCAACACATGGGCCCCCACATGATGTTGACGTAATGCATGTGTCCCCACGATCGAACGGTCGTGAGGGATCCTGAAGAATCCTTAGATCCACGGTCCACATTTACTTCAGGACTTCGGGAGTTTTGGTGTTACCAAACCTTTGTCCTCCCGAAGTGGTCAACGTTGGGCTGACTATATCATAGATCTGACGGTCGGGATAGTCCCCAGGCATCCTCAGATCTACAACCTAGATTAACTTCGGGACTTCAGGGGATTCATCCCATGTACAATGAATATGCTCAATTCGTCATACCCACGAAGTCTGAAGGGCTCAAAGGGTTAATGCCCGCATTCCTTCTCCAGATATGACGATCGTGAAGAACTTCGGCTCCTTCCGAACTAATCTCATCCGTTCATATTCCAAACGAAAGGATCTCTCCTTTTTGGGCTTGAATCTTGTTGTTCTTCCCGAGCTTTTCCAACTCCTTAAGTACTTAGGTATTTTGCACTATTTCTCCTAAACTTAACACCTAGAGAAATCTTTTGCGCACCCCTTGCACTCATTTATCAACTCTAGAACTTAAGGGGATTCTCGGTCTCTTCCTTCCTTGTAGAGACTTTGTGAATACATGCACTACCTCTCCTGAGATTAACAAACTCCTTCCTTCATAATGGCTGGGAGTGTCGGCATGCACACGTGAGGCTATTCCCAATGTCAACAAATTCATAGTTCATTTATTTTAACTTGAGCCACCATGGGGCTCAAGCATTTACGTGTACAAGCCAGAGAATTCCTTATTTTCTTAAATACACAATTAGGTAGAATTATAGGGATACAATATAACCA
>JASDQU010263005.1:0-15513 GCA_032191745.1 Picea mariana | reverse complement strand
AATAAAGGAAGGACCTGGCAATTTCTCTGGTGGGCGTAGCCCACACTAGGTGAACCACGTAAATCTGTGTCTCTATTGTATTGTGTATCTTTTGTGTTTTGTTTCCGCATTTGTTTTATTTTATTGCTTTGTGGTCCTGTTTTTCTAACAAATAATAGTCGGCTCTGAGTATTTTGTGAGTGGTGGTATTCCCTGTGAAGTGTCTACCTGCAGGACCATCATGGAGCTCCTTTAGAACCTTGTATGTGTCTTCTCATTTTAGACATCTTGAAATTACCCCATCATAATTAACGTGGAAGAGAACCGAATTTATGAGGCGATATTGTGTTGATTTTAGCATGAGAGATCTCCTTTCCCTATGGTTTAGGTTTTCTGGGAAAGTCCCATGATGCAGAAGATAAGATAATTTCCCATACCAAGACTCCTGCCCTGGGGATATGTACAGAACTTCACTACACCATAATGCCAATTCATTCTCCCACCTGAGGTCTTCATTTAATTGATCATGGGATTCAGCTACCAGTTTGCATAATCCTTGTCCCTTAACCAGTTTGGCAGGTTTTATATCTAGAAAAAATTCTTGGACCACTACCATCAAGTTTCCTCTTTTTCCCCCATCTCCTGTTGAGTGAATAGGGATCAGACAACAGGGTGAGGCACAATGACTTTGGTGTGGTTCTTTAGTATGTAAGATCTAAAGTGTTTCACTACCTTGTATACTGCATAAGCCTTCTTGTCTATAACAGGGTAATTCAGTTTGACCCCTTGGAGATTAGTGCTCATGAATGAGACTAGGGATGCATTGTTATCATCATCCTTCTGAGTCAATACTGCAGCTAATGATTGGTCGGAGGGAAAAGTGTAGAGGAAAAAATCTTTGCTAAAGTCAGGACTTCGAAACACTGGAGCTTGAGATATTGTAGTCTTAATATTGTTGAAAGAACTTTTTCTCTCATCATCCCACCTAAATTTTGCATCTTTGCGGATCATTTTTCGTAAGAGTTTGATAGTTTCAGTGAAATTGTGGGTGAACTTTATCACAAAGTTGATTTTCCCAAAGAAGGATTGCATAGCCTTTTTGTTGTGGGGTAATGGAAGCTGAGATATTTCCCTAATTCATTATGGGTCTATATGAATCCATGCTTGAGATATAATATGACCTAATAGTTTCCCTTCCTCGACACCAAATATAGTTTTCTTAGGTTTTAAAGATATACTGTATTTCGTACACCTCTCAAAAATCTGGGTTAGGTGTTGGATGTGATCTTCTATACTCTTTTAATACACAATCACATCATCTAAATAAACTACTAAACAATTGTTGATTAGTTCCTGAAACACTATGTCCATGACCCTTTTGAAGGTTTCCCCTGCATTGATTAACCCAAAGGGCATGTATTTATAAGAAAAGGTTCCCCACTTGGTTCAAAAGGTAGTTTTCAAACACTCTTCCTCTAATACTAGAACTTGGTTATAACCTGAAAAATCATCCAGCAAGGTGAAAATATCAGAATTGGACATGGTCTGCAAAAGTTGCTCCATCGGTGGGATTGGGTAGTTGTCCTTTTCTGATGCTCTATTAAGGTTTTTGAAATCCACACACAGACGAATCTCCCTAGATTTTTTCCAAACATGAACCAAATTTTCTACCCATGCAGAGTGTATAACCTGGAAGACAATTTTAACATCTAGTAATTTCTTCAACTCCTGACACATGAGAGGCTCCAGAGATGGGTGGTACTTCCAGAGATTTTGTTGGAAGGGTTTTACTCTGGGTTTTAACGGTATTGTGTGTTGAATGATTCAAGTATCATAAGTCTTCAGATCTTAGTGGGACCATGTGAAGACATCTTGATATTGTCTGGAAAGTTTGAGATAGGACTTCCTTTCTTCTTTAGATACTATCTTGCCAAGATTTATATTCTTAGGGTTTTTTGGGGTTCCTATATTTATAGTCTCGTACATGGGACATGAACTCCTTGTCTTTGTGTTGGTTGACCCCTTGAATCTTTCCCTTAAGTCAAAAAGGTTTTGTAAATTGGCTACCCCTTTCAGTATTATTTGAAACCTTAGCTTGTCAATCGGTTGATCCATTTCATCTCTTTGTACATGGGGATCGGTTTCTACTAATTGCTCCTGAAATATTTCATTGTCAATAGCTAGATCTTTAAAATTTTCTTAATTGGTTAATACGTTTATGATCTATTCATCTCCTTCAAAGACCTTCCAATTAGAAATATTGTTGGGCACCAATGGTTTGTAGAGTAGCTCCATAGTGAACCGGGGGGCTTCATAGTCTTCTAAAGGGGATAACCTTGAGGCATCGGTGGTCAGGGAATCAACAAGAGTGTTATTTGTTCTGGGGATCACTGTAATGTTGAAGGCTTCAAATTGTTCTATTAGTATGTGCACTTCCTGTTGATAATTCCTTAGGTGGGGAGAGTTGCAATGTATAGTGTTCCTTACTTGTCTAACGATGATTTCAGAATCTCTGAAAACCTTTAGTTCTTTAATGTTTAAGTCTATGGATTTTTTTAGCCTTTGAACTAGAGCTTCATACTCGATGATGTTTTTTGTGCATTCAAATTCTAGTCTACAGGACAGGAAATTTCATTTACCCTTAGGATCAATGAGGATACACCCCACTCCTGATCCCTCTTTCCCCTTAGACCCATCAAAGTACAAGGTCCAAATTTGTGAGTGAAAACCATCAGTTTCTTTTTTCCTACCACTTTCCTCTTTTCCTCTTATCTGCTCCATGGATTTTAACAAAGGTTCTTGACAGAAGAGAATTTCTTCTACCGCCGTCGACAAATTTTCTTGAAAATTAATTTCATAGTTTTGAGTGAGAGGGAAATCAGATGAGAGAGGGGAGAAATTCCCGAAATCGGAGTCACATGAATAATTTCCTAGCACGGTAAAATCTATCGAAGAGGGTTCGTTGAGGGCTTCTAAGTCGACAATAGTATGTTTTAGATAACTTTACCTATCGATCCTGATCATATTCGTGTGTCTCTTTAATAGAAACCAAAGGTGAGCCCAGTCTCTACTAAAGTACCCATTTAACTTCTTAGACCAATCTCGACTAAGTAGCAATCCATAAGCTTCTGGGATATCTATTACAATGATTTCAATCACTTGAACAAAGTTTCGGTGTGTCGCCATCCTGAACATGACATCCTTGAGTTCTCCCATAACTTTCACCTAAGTAATTTCTAGTTGTATCACACGCTTATCACTTTTGAGAGGGATTTCATTTAATTTCTTGCATATAGATAATGGCATAACATTATAGGATTCCCTTGAGTCAACCAAACAATTATGGAGTTTTCTGTTGAAGACTTCAAATGTCAAGAGGAACGATGGGACAACAAGATTTCCCTTTTTATATTCAGAGAAATAATTCACAATTGGCTTACTTCTCAGATCTATGAGGGATGGATTTTCTCCTTGGTCAGTTATTTTTATAGGAGTTTCTACTGACTTCAAAGTTGTAACAGAAAGTCCTTTTGTTGGGGGATTCTACACATGTCCATGACCGAAATATTTTCCTTCAATTTTTTCAAATCTTCTACTATGTTGTAGTCTAGCTTGGGTGATGATCATATATGGATGTTTATAGCATTTCTTTGGGGGACAACAGATTCTTTCAGGTGATCAGATGTTTGTTTTCCTCTCGAAGTGTGGGCCACGGTAAGGTCATTTGAGACTAGGTGGCCCCTACTTTACACTTTCATAGCCAATACCTATGCGGGTGATTCTTGAACCTCATATAGATCATCGAAATGAATTGGTAGGTTAGGGTCCCATATCAGTATGATTGTTTCTTCTAGTGGATCAACTTCTTCCTGATCAACAATATTGATAGTTGAGCCACTTGATTTTTTAGTAAGTGAAACCTCATATAGAAACTGCTTGGCCATCAAATTCATGGCATGCACCCATTGTGGGAAGTCTATTTCAAAATGTTTCTCTTGGTGATAGGTACAAAAAGCGCCAGATGCTACATTTCCCATATCAATGTTTAAGTTGGTTGGGGGAGGTTCAATTGCTTTGAATGGTGGGTTTATTTTAAAAAAGGGTTTATAGGGACTCTGGCCTTGGTTAAATTCCCTTGCACTTCTTTTCATGTCTATGATTTCATTTGACAATTTATTTACCATTCGTTGTAGGCCTTCTATGTCTTCATTTCCTTTTTTGGGACCTTGTTCTATTTGTTTCCGTCCGAGTCTGGTCAACAAGAGTTGTCTCCTGGGAGGAGGTTGAAATTCCTTCTTTACTAATGAGACCTGAACTTCTTTACCTCCCTTCATTTGTAATTCTATAGTTTTGGCTTCCTCAAAATTCTCAGCTAAGGTTTTTTTAAAATCCCTCTTCACAAACATGGAAATAGAAGCAGGGAGATCATTACCGTATACTTCAATTTGCAACTCCTGAGTGGGTTTATCTTTGAGTTGAATTTTTTTTAGGATTGTGGTGAATCATTGATTGGAGTCTTTAACCTTCCCTTTGAACTCATGGTGGTGGTGAACAACTTAGCCATCGAAGCTCCTGTAGTGGTTTCTTCTACAAATTTGTCTAAAAAATCCTTTTGAAACTTTGTCCAACTAGTTGTGGACACTACCAGAAAGTTAAAATACCACGTGGAGACTGAATTCTCAAAAGTATAGGGGAAGAGCTTGCATACTACATCTTCATGTTGGACAGTCATCAATCTAATAGCTATTATGAATTTTTTGATATGGTCATCAGGAAATCCTGATGTTTCTGGATCAAATTTAGGGAGTAACTTTTCTGGATATTGGGAACATTATATACTTGTCTAGGGATGGCCAGAGCATCTCTGGCCAGCCAAGGTTGATTATTCTAAGGTGGATTCTCCCTTTATTTATTATGATCATTTTTATCTTCCATGTTGTATGACTCTGAAACTGAGCGTTCTGATTTAAACCCTTCTTCGTCAGATTCAAAATCGTTGGGCTCAGAACAATTACTAGATGGTATTTCAGGGATTATATTGAGGGGGTGTTTGATCTCAGTAAGGGAGAAATCTATCAGGTTTTCTATTATGTGAACAAAAACCTATTCGGGGGTGTCGACCATTGGTCTGCTTGTTTTCTACAAGGAAGTAACGGAGCTAAGGGTAGTGATCCAATTTGTTGGACGTAGTCTCTCATGATTCTTCTGAACTGGTTCAACTCCTCATGGGGAAGAGCATAAGGTATTTCAGGGAATACATGTTCTTCCTCTTGATGGGGTGAGTTACTATTTTCAGGAGTAATCGTTGTTTGTGGGGTGTCTTGAGAATTACTAGCCATGCATGTGGGCGGTTTTGAATCTAGAAGTTGTGTGAAATATTATATCAAATATATTGTTATCTATTCATTCGTCAGGCCCTCCTTCTAGCGCCAATTATGTTGAGGGTTCCTAGATCCCTTTAACTCATCAGCAGGAACTAAACCCACCACTGATGCCCAATTAGACTCTGCAACATTTTATAGTGGAATGGTTCTCTAGATCTTGTGATCCGGCCAATTAATTGATGGGATTTACTTAGTGATTTACATGATATATTCTTGTGAAAACTCCTCCTTCAGTTTGAACGTTCTCTTTTTTGTATTTTCTCTTATAAATGGGTCTAATAAAATATAGGTGCCGATATAAACTAGTTGGGTAAAAGTAAAGGGGGAAAACTTAACTACTGAGAAAGGCTGAGCTCAGGATCACCCTCGTGCTCAAGCATGCAGACAAAGATTTTCACACCTACGACAAGTCTAGTACTAATACATCAACTTGATGGTATTTCAATTATTGACTGAGATAAAATTATTGAAAGAAAACATACATGCAATAAAATGATGGCAAGGAAATTAGTTTCCTTATCTCTAATCACTAATCACACATTAACACCATGATTTTCTTTCCACCAATAGAGATAAGAACTATCAAAATATTGAATCGGCTAACTTATCAATAGATTAAAAAACTCTTATTCATTACAACATCCATTCATGAGATAAAGTCAGAAGTAATTCATCCTTATGATGCAATCACACATGTCTTTGATGTAAAACATAAACTTGTTTATGGTCCTAAACAAGACTTCGCAATTAAGGTAGCTCTGAAATAGTTCTTTACAATTCCAAAAATGAGGGTGTTTGCAAAAACCATCGACCTTTTCTAAAAGGTCGACCCTCTTATTTATAACAAATTATTATCTAAAAATAACTATCAAAAGTGCAAGATAAGTAAAACAAAACATCGCCACATGGCGCTTTCATATCTCTATCTTCTAAGAGTCGTCAAATGGTTTCACTTAAGTGGATGACTCTTCTCATACTCTGACCATTTGACGAAGAGTTCCTCGCATGTGTTGGCATACAAGAATCTGTGTTGATCCATTGGGGCCGAAAGAATCTTCTTTATCTCTGTTGCTTGTGCCCAATACTTGACCACTTTAGCACTTAACTATTGTAATAGCTCCCAAGCCTTGATCGGGTGCTCCATGAAATGTTGTACTTGACCTAGTGCCATGTTTTCCAACTTTTCTATCTTTGTAGTCCACAATGAGTAGTGTTCTACATGTTGTTTGACTATATCATGCAATTCGACAAAGTCCTCGGGTGAGCCGAATTCTAGGAGACCGATGTCTCTCATCGCCTGATTGATCTTGGTCCAGCTTCTTTAGAAATCATCCCATTTCTCTTGAATCTCCTGTTGAGGTTCCTGGGCCATCTTCACTTAGTATTCGACGAAATTCATTATGCGATCAATATTGTTTTCCCTTAGGACCCAAATGTCATTCTCTTTGGCGTCTCAGCTCTTTTGAACCACGTTGATGTAAGAAATTATTTCCACCAATTGGTGGGCCTTCTCATACCATATTTCCACGTATTTGCACGTTGCTAGTGCCATATGGGTGTCTTGTTGGAAGTCGGTTATCCCTGCAATGAAAAGGTGTCACTCACTAGTGAATTTGTTGTAGGCATCTTGGAATTTGCTTCTCAAGAATATAGTGGCTTGTGTGGAGTCCTGATAGTATTTCACCAAATGGAATAGATGCTCCAAATCCTTTAGCACAACGACCATCTCCTATTAATATTTCCTTGCTCTGTCCAGGGTGGCATCTGTGGTTTCCATCCCTGCGTCGATAATCTCAGACATCTTGGCATGCTCTGTGATGATCAATTTCTCCTATGTGGTGATGAGGATGGAACTGTCCAAAGTAATCCTTCTTTTCTTAGTTGTTCTCTTCATGATGTATTTACTCTTTTGGTCGTAGGCGATGGCTTGTATATCAGTGAACTCATCCACCGGTTCGGCGATTTTTTTTCTCTCCCCAAGTAAGAGTGTTTTGCAGGCTCTTGACGATGTATATATGTTCAAGATTGGGTTTTTGAACCTCTTTTGTATGTCTCGATGGCTCGGCCTATAGTTGTTGCTCATCGGGTGGTAAAGAACTGGTCAAAACTTAGAAATTAGGGGTATGTTTGGTACTTACTTGGACATCGACTGTTGAAACATCAATTTCCTATTGTGTGATTTTTCCTTCTTGTTCGAGCAATCCTGGCTCATCCATCGAGCCATCCGTTGGGATTCTTGGTATGTCGAGTGCCTATGAATCCAAGGAACTTTCCACCTCATGATCATTCTATGTGTGGCTCTGAATTGAAGCATCGGGACCCAGGGTGGATTCCTTCTTAGGTTCTATTTCCTCTGTGATTTTCACTGGAGTGACTAGGGACACCTCTGAACTCTCCTCATCGTCATAGATGGTTATTATATCAAACAAGGGATTTGGTGTACTTGTTATCCCTAATTTCCTCACTGTCTCGGGTTGAGCCCGAACTTCCTTTGGTTATCTGACCTGTGGAGTTCAATCTTCAAGGTTATCTGACCCAGTGGTTTCTTCAATTTGTATCAGTTCTGGGTCACTTGGTCCTCCCTGGATTTCGATTGGGTTGTCGGAAGTAACCCTCATCATCTCTATGAGATTTGGGTTGTTTTGCAACTGATCAATGATTGTTTGTGCCTCTTCCATCAAGAGAAATCCCCTTGTCTATGCCTCTGGTGTTAAGAACAATCCCCTTATTTCTGCCTTTATTATCTCTGTTGCTCTGATTTCTTCCCTGAATCTGAGGGCCTCTTGATCCAACTGCTCTATTTTTTCCACATGTTCATCCATTCTCATGGCATTGAACTTGGTCATGTTTGGGTTGGCCATCCTTTCCACCACCTCATCCCAGTCCTGGGCGTTCTTTGTGAAGACTTCATCTTCAAACTTATCGTGAGTATACGGCCAACAGGACGATACTTGAGAATCGTTCTATTGAGAACTTGAATTAAAGTTTCCTCGACCCTTCTTGTCTGGCATAAGAAGTATCCTTTACCAGATAGAAACCCACATGGAAACTGTAGATTATGAAAGCCCATTCATTGTCCTTGACCAATGTGGCATTATATCCCTACAGGATGGTATGATAAAAAAATTCTCTCACGACGAGTTGGTCTGGGACATGAGCTGGTAGGAGATGTGGTGCTCTAGTGGCCCCAAACACTTTGATGTAGGTTGAGCGCTCGTCCAAGTACCAATGGCCTACCTTGGCTATCATTTTCTTGGTTGACACCGATATCCTTGGGAATTCCTTCTTAAAAATAATAAAATAAATGCAGGCGATGAATTCATGGAATATGAGTGCGTAAGATTTATTGTACCTGTTCTCCCATAGCACGGTGAGGTAGACGTGGATCGGGAGCTCTGCAACATGCCAGCTCAGATTCATGTCGGCGAAGACCTTCCTTATGCATAGGACATTGAGAAGATACGAGGTCATGTATAAAGTTGGTGCCTTTCCTTCCTTCGACGTCTGAGCCTGTTGTACACAGATGCTTATTTTTTTGGATATTATCGCTCCCCAATTGAAGCTTCTCCCGACGATTGCAACTGTGTATGCCAAAGGAATCCATGCTTCCGAAAACTTGGAGTAGTCCTTTTATCCGTATAACCGATATATGAGAGACATCAATTAGATGTATGGCTCCCATAGATTAACCATTCCATACCAACCATTGCTCCGATTAGTGAACTTCTTGTCCTCCTTCCACCATGAGGCCATCAACCAGTTGGTTTCATGGAACTCATATAAATTTACCACAAAGTTCGTGTCGAGACGCTCCTCTAGGTCCCTGATCTTATAGTACTTCTAGACTTATGTTGGGAGGAAAAATCTAATGCATCCACCATTCTCATCATTGATCAAGAATTTATGCCCGTATGTGTGGCTGATGAGCCATTTCAAAACCTCTACGTAGGGGAAAACTAGGGTTCTACTTTCCACCATGTGTAAATACGACTGTTGGATGTTCGGGAACACCTGGTCATTGAGCGTCCTTATGTCCAAATCATTGTGTGGTATATATTCTAGGTATTCTTCCCAGATGATCCTGTTAAAGAGATCCCCCCACTATTAGAGAATTACTTTGGACCCAGTGCTTGCTTCAATATCATCGAAGGTCAGAGGCTGGGAAAATTCTTTCTTTGTTGAGGTTTTGATGAAAGGATCTGCCCTGGGAGCGTACTCCAACTGCCTTGTTGTCCCTGGAGAAGAACCTTCGCCTATCTTTGGTTCTTTGAGCTTTGGTGCTCTCGACGAGCATCTGGTGGTTGGATTTCTTGACAAAATTCTTCCTACAACTCTGAAGCTTGTTAAACCTGGTTTTGATAATCAAAAGGGTCAGTACAGTCTCGAGTTACTTGCTCTTCTCCTTCAGACACTCTAGAATTCACTTATGTGCAGAGTGAATTTGTTCATAATGGTTCTGGAGATTTAAATAGGGATGGTATTAGTGTGTCACATCAGCCATTAAATTCAGGTTATGAGTGTAATTTCAATAAATCTATTGTCGTACCTTTAGAGGAGTTCAAACTTAAATTCATTATGGGTTGACGACGAAGGAGCGAGTGGTAATTTTATCTATCAACGATCTCAAAATGATGTTGTCTAATCGACGCATGGGGTAGCAACTAATGCGAGATAGAGAATTAACAAGTTCCTTAAATCTCCAAAATACGATCGTATCTAATGCCACAAATGTCCCATTGTTCCTCTCTTCTAGTTGGTGGATCAGGGATCGGGATTGTGTTGTGAACATTTTCGTTGATATCCTCCTGCAAAATCTTCGACGTCGATTGATATTACCATACAGTGCTGACATGGAAAAGATGACTCAGAGATGTGACTAGGACCTAGGGAACCAAAAATGACTTGAGATAGAACTAAACTGTACGATCCTCTTACCTGGTAAAGACACGTGGTGTTTGAGACTAGTGCTCATGTCAATCAGATTCAGTACTTTATTTAAGCCATTCGTTCTAAAAACAAATCCTATCTAGCCAACGCCAAAATGTGTCAAGGTTTAGTGATCGGTGATAAACCTACCCAAGTTCTTTCAGAACGGCTCCCTAAAAAAAGTCCTGATGCTGAAAAATGCATTGGGGATCAACAATCAGAGATAACTTTATTGCTGTTGAAATGTTTTTTATGATCCTTCTGGATTTTCCCCGATCCGATAAATCACATCAAGCATCGACTATCGATGATTGTTTTACATCCTTTGTTAACGTCTATCTTTCTTGTATTTTACCGATGTCAAAGGGGATCGAATATCTCTCAAGCCTTTATGTGAATAACCGACGTAAACCCAAAACCTTCTTCTGTTGATGCCGATGACGATCGACTAAAGACGATTTTTGTTTTTGTGTGTTTCCTTCACTTACTTGAATTCTTTTCGACGTCGAACCTGAGCGCGTTAGATGTCGGGTTTCGCTGTTGATTCTTAATCCAGGTGTTAAGGTATTTTAGGCATGAGGTTTCATAAGTTAAAACAAACCTGAATAGGTGATAAGAGTCATGAAAACAATCAAAGATAAACCATTTCCCAAAATGAAGTCGAGTCATACAGTGCAAAAAACAAGTGGTACCCAAAAAGTGACAAAATTTGATAAGGATTTTTAGGGTGTGTTGACTACTCAATAGGTAGCAATAGCATACAACAACCACTCACACTTATTTGCATATATTTAAGATAATGAAATATTTTCAGAAGGGATTCTTACTAAATTCCTTCATGCCTTATGTCACATAGGTATGGACATTTTTAGACTTGCGCTTGATGCTAGCACCCTCTCTAATATTACGTCATCAATGGTGATTTATGGGGACTTTTGAATTCCCTTCAACAATATATTAACAACAACCTTCTCATAGTCATCCTTTTCTTGAGGTTTTCCATCATTGCCAACTATCTTTCTCAAAAACTCCAATTCCTTTCTACACATGTCATACATCATAAATATATTCGTTGTTATGTAAAATAAAAATGCATGTATCATAGCATTCTAGTCAATAAAACATTTTCAGATAGGAACTTCATCCCATTATCCTTAATGTTTTCATGGGTGCAACACAAAAAATTCTCAATTGTTTCTATGGTCATACAACCATCATCACTATGGTTTCAAAGCATTTATTTTTATCAACACACCAATTTCTCATTCCAGAGAAAGTATAATATACAAAAAGGAAGGAGTTAAGGGATATTCCCCCTTCCAACTCCTTCTACATAATCTAGGACTTTCAGTCCAACTGAGTTATTTTCCAAGGCCTCAATTCCTTTGCTTATGACGGTTTTACCAAACCCATTCATTTAAATATGCTCATTTATTTATTCTCCCTTTTCAAGTTGTACTTGTTCCCACAGTTTCTTTTTTGAAGTTTAAAACTCTTCTAAACGATTCAGAGTTCTTAGGGTGAGAAAATGTTGGGTATGTGTTATATTATTTGCACAATTATTAGTGTCGGAAAATTTTATAATTTTTTTTTTCCTTGGGAAATGTGTCACATTTTTCCTCGATTTTTGTGTCCATTGTTGGGCGGTTTTTTGACACATGTTTTTTTCAGATGGTTTTCTATTTCCGGTTAAGGAATTATGGTTGTTGACTAATCTAGGTCATTGGGTTAGGGTTTTTGATTCCGCTGGCTCCTATATGTATATTGTATCGTAAACAATGTAACACTATGAATGAATATAGAATATGTTGGTTTTCCCGGTTTGGGTTTCTAGGGGAAAAATCTTTGTGTAATGTTTGTTTTTTCCATTTTATCTTTTTTGTTATTTTACTGATAATCTGTTTGTAGTAAATATTGTACAAGGTTAAAATCTACAGAAAAGTGTTCCTCCTTTTCTCCTTCTTTTCTTATGCAATATACTTCTTATTGTGATCTTCTTACTCTTTTCCTTGAGAATCCTTGGTTAGCCTCACCCTAAACCTTAGGATACATGAGCATGCTTTAATAAAAATCTTCTTTGTTCATAATGAATCATGAACCTGTGTATTCTACACATTACCATTTAGTTATCAGAATGATAATCATTTATTTGTTAGTCTTCCATTCATGCATGATGTTTTAAAGTGTAATCCAAGATTCTTATATATATATATATATATATATATATATAACGGCTTGTATCCCACTGCTCAATTCTCATTAGTCATTAAGGTTGTGACTATGTTCTCTTGACAGAGTCTTCACATAGTTCCTCCATAGGGAACTCCTTCAACATGCAACTTCTTTATTGCATATCCTTCACTATCTGTAATAGCCTCAACCTTGAGTTAGCTTTAGTTATTTATCAAATATTCCATAAGGAATATAAACATGCATCTTTGTTACGCCTCCATATTATTTATCCACACATATTCCTTTTTTCTTTAACTTACATCTATGATGCACTTAACCACATGCATAATCATAAGCCTATGTGTATTTACCATAGTTACATTTTACATTTCACATACATCTTTTCATTGAAACCATTTAACTCATGATTGTTCACAATTGTTCTCATGCGGTCCTCAAAGGCATAAGCATGTTTCCTTTTATCATGACAATAGAGCACCCTTGCTCCTTTACTCTTTGATTTATTTATACTATCCTTTCCTGAGGGATTGGAACACATTCCCCTCAAGCTATCACTAAAAATGAAACTTTCATGAATCTTCAGAATATAGTCAACTATGCTTCCATGGTATTCATTCAATCTTGGCAAGTGAAAGTCTTGATGTACATTTCACTCATATCTATTTGATCTTAATATCAGTATTCATGACATAGGACCTCCTGTCCTAAATCTGTTTTATGAAATCTTATCTTGTTATTGCATTGTAAACCCCAAAATAAGGGTGCCAAGGATCGATCTGCTCTTTCCTTTATCTTATGGACTTTTACACATATGACCATTGCCCATGACCATAACTTAACACATAGTGTTAAACCCTATCTTTTTCAACTAACCCAAAGGACCTCTTTCCTCCCTTCGTATGATCGAGAGCTATGACCTCGTCTCAACTCCTTGAGTGATAATCGATGGTTTAATTCGACGGTCATGATTAAATCGATCGTGAAGATAGATGGCTAGGAAGGATTGCAGAGTCTCTACTAGCCTGATGTTTAAACCCCTCATCAAGTTCTGCAATGGAATATGCACGTTGGCGGATGGACCAATGTGAGTTGTCGATTCATTGACGGGTGACGATCGACAATCATTGAGGATTGAAAAAATGTAACCTACATGATTGTCAACTCAACCCTTTGATCCCGCAATGGCTCCCCACCATTGATATTCCCTTATTGAGATACGATTGTTAGAACTTAATTGGATGTTGATTTGACGGTCCTCCTCTGCAACTCCTAGTTCTGATGGATGTTGTAGCTTTCTACTGATTTCATCCTTTGATGGTCACAATATATTCTTTCCTGAGATCGATGGCTCCTGTAGCTTACTTATCTTACTGCAACACATTTTTCACAGAGATATATATAAATGCAAAGATATATAAATCATACATATCCCGAGACTTATTATAACAGTTTCCACAGAGATTTCACCTACCAACACACATTGTAACCCTAATAATAGTGGTTTAACTAATCATGAACAAAGAGTTCTTCAGGTTAAGCTTGAAATAGAGATTTATGTTATATTATTAGCTCAATGAACTGTACATAATTACATAAGGCTCTAAATTTCTTCTCCGACATGAAGAATTCAATAATTCCTCCTCTCTTTTCTAATTACTCCCTGTTGGGATATTTTCTACCTTTTTGTCCTGATTAACATTCATTTTTGGCCACCCCTAATGCCTCTAAGGCTTACAATAATATAGAAAAGGGATTTTGAACTGTTAACTGTTCAGATCCACAAATAACTCAATCAATCTCCTAAGGATCCTCTCAGATCCCTAAATCTCTCCAAACATCACTAATATCTCTCACTAAACATAATCTTAGGATTCTACAAATATTTAAGAGATCGATTCACTTTAAAGTCTCTCAACAAACCAACTCTTAGTCACTCATGTTCTCATACATTCTTGGTCAACATATATCTACAAGGGAACATTTTCCTAAACTCCCTCATATAGCCATCTGAGTATTACCAAGCTATATCCATATGGATATCATCTAGCTATGGATGTTTACACGATCCACTAGTCATTCAAAGGTGTTTTGACACCTTCTTAATCAGAACTTGCATCGATCTCTCATTAATCCTTATAGTCCAAGGTAATAGGTTGCACCATTACCAACATTTCATTCTTGTTGTTAACCCCTACTGACATAAGGTCATTCTCATAAAAAGGTCCATTAGTAGACCATACCTTACATCCCACCATAGGTTATAACATGCCCAATTTGCATGTTCAATCTTTTTCCATATGCATACAAGTTTTATTATTAATGCCCCTCCACACAATCCCACTTTGTAGTACTAGATATCATCTCCCAAATGAAATGATAGTCTTATTCTTATATAGCCTAGAATGATTCAATCTTGTTGGGTAAAATCCCAACTCTATTTTAACCTGTATCATTTTCCCTCAAGGAACGCATGCAGATAATTCCCATACTGTAGTAATATTCTCAACATGATCTTCTTAGCCTTCGTAAACTAGTCTTATGACTGTTACCTAGCCTATGCAGGCCCGAGTTCAAATCGTGCTCTACTAGATAGGGTAGGGTAGGATTCCCTCTCCCTTAACGTTTTCTAAGAAAGAAAATTACTATTTTCTTTGATCTCCGGTCATATGAGATGAACACCCATTGTTTATGAACCATTCATCTTCTTCTTTGCATTCTTTAGCGAACAATGCTATTCGACAATTTTCATTGTGTGGAATTTCTTTCCTTTTCCATGCTGTAGTTGGTATGAAGACATTTAGCATACAATTATCTTCCTTCATCTCTCTACAATCTCGTGCTTTGTGACCAAGATTATTTCACTTGTAACATACAATATTTTGATCCATTAATGGGTCAAATGGATTAGAATTTCTATTAACAGGTTTACGAACATTTCCATATCTACTATTTTCACCATTCATGTAGCTTGCATAGTTATTCCTTTCATTGATTCTACAATTGGTTGCCTTGTGTCCAAAATTTCCACAAG
>JASDQU010263003.1:792-15513 GCA_032191745.1 Picea mariana | reverse complement strand
TGTGCTTAGTGCTTGAATCTACTAGATCTGATATATTTTGTCATGCTAAGTGTTGCTAGATGCTAGATCTGGTTGAATACTGCGATGCTCTGTAATTAGGGTTTTACCTGCGAAGTAGATACTAGTTAAACACTGATGAACTATATTGCTAAGTGTTTTGTCAAGGTGTTACAATCATAGATCTGTGTCCCAACTAAGGTTGCAGACACTAGAGTCTTGCAACCACCCCTGCCTCTACCTCGAGTGAGACTTCATCTTCTTCGCAAGTGTTGCCGAAAGGGCCAGTAGTTAGGGTTTTGTTGGTGCGTTGTTGTAGCGTTGAACCTTGGTTCTGCCTCTGTGCCAACACAATCTAGTATATTTCCTTGGTTAACTCGATTAACCAGTCGATTTCCCAATCAACCCTTGAGTGGAATCTCCAGGTCTACCTTCAATTGTCAATTATCTCCAAATGATCTTGAGGTGTGTTGAACTTATTGTTCTAACACCTCCCCATCAACACAACTCTTTGGAGATTCAGGAGATAAAATTATCTATGTACACCCCCGCCCCCCTCATAATTACACTTCTTGAACCCCAAGCATATCCCAAAGTTTCACAAACTTAGTTTTTGTTAAAGGTTTCATAAAATATCAAGGATCTGATCATCTAAGTCCTACAATAAACAAGAGACACAATAGTGTCCTATATCAATTGCCTCAAATATTGATCATGGAGATCCATATGCTTCATATTACTATGAAAAATAAGGTTTTCATCTACTTTTATTGCACTTTGATCTTCACAATAAACTAAAGTTAACTTATCAAGAGAAATCCAAGATCACCCATTAGATTACAAATCCACACTATCTTTGTGTCAATGTTAACTACACCTCTATATTCAACTTCTATGGTGAAAAGAGATACCACCTTCTAATTTAATAGAACCATGTTATCGGTCCAAATTCAAGACAAAACACATAGCTATAAGTTGAATTTATGTCATCTCCATTTCTAAAGCAATCCAAGTTGATATAGTTTACTAATTGGTTCATATTTTTACTACAATACTTTGTATGAAGTTGATAAGTACCCTTGATATAGTGAACAATCATCTTTTTGATCTTCAAGTGTCTCTCTTTTGGATCCTACGTGAACCTAGAGACCATGATAATAACAAGGAAGTTTAATTTTGATTATGAGTTAGATAAATATGGCTACCAACAATATACATGTAGAGAGTAGCATTGACTTTCAAAGAATTGCACTCTTTAGTAAGCTTTACCCTCTACTAGTAATATGTAGCACATGGTTTACAGTCTTCCATTTTGAATCTCTGCAATAGATTCATTACGTTAAAAAGTAAGATACCATCATCATTTGTAAGACCTAGATTCACAAAAATAAATGTAACATACAAATATTGATTATTTTAAAAGTATCTACTAATTGTTTCTTCAAACCAAAAAATTAGGTTGGCTTAGTTTTGCATTGGAAACCTTAAGGGAATTTTCTTCGACAAATTTCTCACAAAACATTTCTTCAATTGATAGCGATGTTAACATAGCCAACTATTTTAAACTATCATACCTTATAGAATAATATTCACAATTTAATTTGCATGCTTAAATAGAACAACATAAAAGAGAGAACAAAATAAAACATTGCAACTATTTACTTAAACAAGTGCACTAAATCACAAGGACAAGACAAGATCACACATCACAAATTTATTGGTTTTCAATCAACTAATAAAGTAATTTCCATTATGTCTAACAAAGAGAAGTATATGTAGATTTCTCATCCAATTGAAAATTATTTTGACAATCCTTGTATAAATAAGATATAAACATGTTTGATTTTCACAATACTTGAGACTAACCTCAGATGGGGTGCCACACAACTCATTGCGCACATGAGTCCTCACCCAACATTGAAACCTATTGACACATGGCTCCTCGATCTTTTTTCCAATGACTTAGGTGAATGTGTTAGGATATGGAAAGGTCATTTCACATAGATATCATCACAGATGAAGGATTTCAGAGGCAGAGGAAGGTTGTAGGGTCGCATGGCGGAGGATGAAAACCTTAATGCTTGGTATAGGGACTTAAATGACCTCATAATGGCCATGAAACAAGAGAGGATAAGGAATTTCAGCCAGCACAGGACCCAGAAACAATGTCATTTTTTTTTTGGTCCATACCTGGTGCACAATGGCCGTGGAAGGAAACTAGGAATATAGGCACTCCATTTGCAGGAGAGGTTTTGGTCTTCTCATCTAAGGAAGCTACCAGGATATGAGAATAACATGTTGAGGAAAAGGGGTTGGCCAAAGCGAGGAAGAATAACCCACATCCATGTGTGTTGACCCATTTCCATGGTCGAAGGTATGAACAAACGAAACTATCATGGGAAGAGGTCCAAGTCTCCAATAGGAAATTCAATCAAGGATCAACAATAGGAAAGTGGTCACCCCCCGAGAGGTTGGGGATACAAAATAGCGTGGTTTTAAAGGAGGGGGAACTCTCTTGGCTATGACTCAAAGTCCTTTCTGATTTGGAATTTGTTTGATAGCCCACCTCCAAACACTCATATCAATTCTACCAGTAATCGTCACGAATCCACTACAAGGAAAAGACCCTCTATCGGAGTTTTTTACGGATGCCCCTATAAGAATATCTCAAAAAACCATCTATAGAATATGATACTAGCGTAGGTGAGTGGTCGAAGATTTTAGCAGATGTTTTTACACCAGTTCTTTTATAAGTACATAATGCACTGATGCGTTTTTGACAACAGGCGCATCGGTGCCCTCAAAACTAGCACACCATAGTAGGGTTATTTCAAATAAAGAAAAATATTGTATGGTCTGCTACGAAAATAAGGACGCACCAAAAAATAATGACGCGCCTTAATAACGTTCTTTTAAAAATAAACGGTGTGAAACATAACACTGGAAGCATCGGTGCGCTATTAGTAGAGTGCACCGTCATATGGTTAAATAAAAAAAAATTACGCAACAATGTAGGATTGTGTCAAAAAATATATATCAGTGCCCTCCATTGTATCATGCGCATTGTTGACGATTAAAAATTGTCAACAAAGTTTTGCCCGCAAAATATTGCTAAAGCTTATTATTATAAAAAACTAAATAATACTAGTAGGTAGGACCCTCTTGAACTATTGGAGAGAAGATATGTTCATTTTTTATGTTGAGATGATGTACGACACGACTCACATGGTTGATGAAGATCTTGTTGGTATTCGTTATGAATTGCGCTTATGAAGGGTTGCTTCCTTATGTTACTACAACCTATGCTATTAATTAATGTCATTACTATATGTTCTTATCGCACCTGCATAAGAAACATGTTAGTGAAATTATATGAGAGGCAAATACTATAACAAATGCAAAGAAAAGGGAACTAGTTTTGCAATACCACATGCGAATAATTTGTCAGGAAATGAGAAACAATTGCTAGGAAAATATTATAAATCTATCATAACTATACTACCTGCATGAAAAGACTTGATGATTATTGCTAAAACCCTAGCTAATAAGTAAATGGTCATGAAATTGTGATTGGATTACATGTTTAATATGCATATGGTTGAAATGTTGGTAGCGCATTTGGCAAGGTGATAGTATTAATGGTTATGCAATGGTTAATTGAATTATGTGGCCGATCCACATATGGTATATTTGGATAGATGGAACATCGATGGCTCATTTGACAAGGTGGTGAACATTGATGGTTAGGTGATTTTGTTTGAGTTATATGATGTGAAATGGGATATGGTGATCCCACTACTGGATTTTAATGTGGTGATGGTTTCGATACATGTTTGATTAGTCATGTTAATGGATAATTTGTTGGCATGTACAGTTGAGTTAATGAGATGTGGGTGGAGGCGACATGCATTTACTGCACATCACCTTTACTCTTCCTGTTGGCCACCACCCTAGTTGGGATATTGTTCGATCTTGTTGTTGTGTTATGCTCCAAAATTTTAGCAGGGAGGAATCGCTCGACCATCTCTCATTTTAAGGAATTCGATTAACATGTATGTCCTTTTTTTTTGGCCATTCGTGACTTCCCTCTGGTTATGAAATGATTATTGGCTCAGGTGTATGGGTTTGTGTTTTTCCTGAGCATTGCAACTTTGTGAAATTGTGGTTCTTGAATGAAGAGTGGATGGTTCTTCCTATAGTATTTTTGAGTTCGTAGAGGTTATTGGTATTCATGGTGATATCTCTCTGTTACCACTACTGGTTTAGTTGGAGGGTTTCGTTTAAGTCTTGGGTGGATAGATATCTTCATGCATCACTAAATCCAGTCTCTGGATTTCTTGGGTTTAATGTTCGAAGGTTTTATGTGTCACTATGTTGTGTTTCACTTCGACATTGGTTGTTTCCATCGCTAAGGGTCACAAAGTGAGTTTTCTTTTCTTAACTCAGCCCTGTCTTCACCTCAGTACTATGGTAGTTTGGATGAAGAACACGAGGGTTATACCCTGTGTGCATTAAATAAATTGCCCGGCCGAATGAGAGCCTCACCCCTTTTTTGACCCCCTACCATGGATTGTTACCTGTCTGCAAATGAATCATGTCTCTCTCTATGTGCACACCCTTGGCCTCGAAAGTTCCACCATTACGAGGAGTTGGCTCTGTTTCTTGGTGTTGGATACAGAGTAGACCCTTAACCCTCTAGTATTGAATTTTTTAAAGGAGATTGTCGTTCCTGTCAAGTTGCTACGGGTTATCATGGATCAAATGTATGGTCGATTGCTTGTGAATACGAATTCACCCAGTTGGTCGTATGGCAGTCTTGTTGTTTTAGAATTTAGTTACTGCATATGTGATGATAAGGATAAACCCTTCGTTGTTAATTTCACTTTCAAAATATACAACCACCCTCCTTATGTTAATCGCTCAGTATTGTTATTGGAAAGGGCCTCTGCCCCGATTCGATTGGATGCGTGGGTATGCATAGCTACAACAACTTGTTCGGTTGATTGATTTTCTTCAACAATGGCAAATTGTTTGGTGTATATACAGTCACTAGTATTTGCACTAATAATTTTCAGATGATAGCTGGCATTGGTTACAAATGCTTGATGTTGCTCATGCATGTCGCGTGTGTGGTATGGATAGATTTTTTTTCATACTCAGGGATACCCACAGAGTTTTAAGCATGTTATTTATTTCAATCGACCACTAGTTAAAGCAAGCATGTTGTTGATGATAGTCGTGTTGGATAGGTGGTCCAGCTTTTAAATCACATTGAATTGTTTTTATTTTACAATGGCAGAACTACATTGCCTAGGCAAATTACCCTATGCATTGCTTGTGTCTAAATGGTGGTTGTTGGTTGTATGATTAATTGCCATTTCAGGAGTGGAAATTTGGTCTTCATTATTTTGGTTACTGCATATATATGTTAATGAATATCATTGCATTTTGATGGGCTCTATTGCAGTAATAGTGACTTCATTACTATTTTTAGAACATGACTTTTGAGTATAGTTGTGGATTGAAGAAATGCATGGGCAGTGGTTGATTTTGATAATTACAGATTGGAAATGGGTATTGTTCATAAATTGTTATGAAATGCAGATTATGTGAATGAAGGGAACAAAACCTCTTGCAAATTGTATAGGATGCCTGCTATTTTGTGATGGCACTGTGTGGGACATTTGATTTTGAACAATGAAGTTGTTAAATACACAGAAATTATTATTTAGTCAAGTGATTGATGGTTGATGCATCTCCTTTCACAAAATGTTTTATGGATCACTTAATTAATTCCATGAACAGTAACCATCCTTCTTCCCTTCCATCATTTCACTTTCTGCTAATTAAAAACCCCGTCACCTCCCATATTCCTTTTTCACTCCTTGTTCTGAGATTGATTACAGTCAAGAGAATTTTTGTGTTAAAACGGATGAAAGTCGAAGTTTCTTGTGTGGATTGCAGTGAGGTTTTATTAGTTTTCTTTATAGTTGATTGTTTTTGTCATTGAGCAGTGACCATGCTTCTCCCCTTTCATTATATCATATTTTCACTCAATACAAACCCCTCACATATCCTAGAACCCTGTTTCACCCCCCTGCTCATTGATTAACAATAAAATAATTTGTATGGATTGGATTGCATGAGTCTGATACATTATGAACCAAATCTATTTCATATTTTTAAGAGTTGTCATGTATGGCTATTTAAAAGACTATTTGCTAATCGATCACACATGCAGGATGAGTTTTTTCAGTCAAGGAAGCCATGACCGAGGAAACATAGGTAGAGGTAATTGGAACCAAGGCCCAAGAAGGCCTAGGTTCTCCATACATTTTGACACTAATTCACAAGATCTTGGCCAATTGTTTCATGCCAGATTCTTCAATTGGATTGGGAAGGGAATAGTCCAACCTAGGCTTTAAAGGCCTCCTTTCCAAGCCATGCAAGCACCCAGTATCCTTGTACCTACTCATTTTTCATTACAACCCGAGGTCCCTAAAAATGATGGGTGGCAGGAGATTGTCCACCCGACAATCTCCCAACATCGTGGCTGGCCCAACTTGTCTTTTCCTCCTCCTCCGTCGGTTAACCCCATTTTCCAAGCTACCCCTAACCACTCGCCAATGAAATCCTCCCATGCTAGCAAGATATTGAAGACTGAAGCCCACCATGCACTTGATAAAGGAAAGGCCACTGCTACCCCTTCCTCACCCTCCAATGACTTTGACAAATTTGTGTCTTCCCAGATGCATTTGAGGGACGATTGTTCCCACGTGATCAACAAGATTGGGCCTAAGGGATCTGCATAACCAAATGAAAACTTAGGAAAATCAAGAGGTGACAGAAGCAATCAAGGAAGGGTTGCATCACAGATTGGGAAACATGGTTTTTGAGTTTTTATTATATCTATTGTTTTATGACAATTGACTTCAGGGATCTTTGGACAACATGTTTATTTTGGATATATGAGTATTATTTTTTAAATAATTTCAAATTTCATAAGTTCAAATTTCCAAATGTAAATATGTTGATGGGAGGCACAAGGAGGTATGTTTTTCTTAACTAATGGTTATGTTATGATTTTTATGAACTAAAGGGGGGTCACAAGGGGTCCCACCTACTAGTTATTACTTATTTATGACCCTTATTATAATTATTACTCTTCCCCCTAACTAGAGTTAGTTGAGTTTTTTAATTAACTTAACTAATGGATTGGTTCAACTTCTTCAACCAATTTTAAATTGTTAAAAGCAAAAGGAAAGGGAGGAACAAGAGGAGGATACAAGCAAAAACATGCTAAGGTTTTCTCTTTGAGTTTGTGTTGAGATAGTTTAGTTTTCTTTCATTCATATATTCATCAAACCCTAATTCTCTTTTGTGATAGCAAGGTCTTATTGTAGACAACAATATTCAGGGCTAAATCAAATCATTTAGACACTTGTTTTTCAAAGGTGTTGATCTATCTTTGATAGTTTGTGTAGACTTGTATGTTTGTGAATTAATTTTCATCACTGATAAAGGATATTGTGCAGAGTCGAGTGGGAAGCAATATGTGGCAAGATGATCCAGCTTTTAGAGTTCAGTTTTGGTTTTTTGTCAGAGGTCCTTTTGTATGTTCCATCGAGGATGTCTAAGTTTGACTTTGGTCCAAGATTTCTGTATGAGATTTTGTAAACAAAATGACTCTTTGGTGATTTGGAATGAAATAAAGGATTGCTTTATGTCTCATCTATCTTTATTATCATCTTGGTGTCTTTACTTATGTTCTTACATTTATTTCAGCAACTATTATATTTAGAAAATTACATAAAAAGTGAATTTCCAACAAGCTCTTTGTTGATAAAAGACTACCCTAAGCACTCGTAATTAATACTTGTGAGTTAGGATGTTATTTTTGTTGGCTATAAACATAGGGTGATATTCCTGTACACTCTTCTTTAGCCAAGTAAAGTCTGAAAATGATTGAGTAAGATCAATTCATATCTTTCACTCAACATTTATTTGGCGACCATACCGGGGAGATCTTCGATATCTCTCTGGTTAAAACTTTTATATTCGATTTTTCATCGATACATCTTTCTTTTCTGAAATTGATTCTTTGATTATTTTTCTATTAATGATTGTCCCTATTGCAAGGCAGCCCAATATTGAGCCCGGTCTTCAAGACCAAACCAACATTGCTTTGAACCTGTTTAACACCATTCTAGACACTGCCAATACCCATGCTGAACTTAACCATTATTGGGCAGCGATTGAATGAGATATTAGTGCTCAAGAACAATTGGAGGCCAAACGTAGACATCCTAGAAATCAGCAGTAACCTTTTGTTTCTTCAGTTTTGGCCTTTCTAAATAGGAAGAAGAAACGTAGTGTTATCTGTCCAACAAAGTGCTCTAAGGAGGACTTTATCTGATTCATCCAGATCGTATTTCTTTCCCTCATCTATCATCCATAAGATGGAATCTAGTGGTGGCTCTGGTGGCACTGGAAGTGCTCCATATTCTCAATATTCATCGTCATCGATGATTGATAGCTTGTACAACCACCATATCCATGTCCAATCTACTGCAAACCCCACCAAAGTCATTAAAAAGTATGGGCTTTTTCAATTCGAAGAGGATGCGACAGCCACACCATGGCATGCGTCCTCTCCTCTTAACCTAGCACCTGCTACTCGCCCACTTCCTAAGTTTAAAGAGCACTTGCCTAGGTTTTCAGGAAATAACACTATTAGTACTAACGATCACTTAGTGGCAATTTCTAATGCTTGTCATAACATAGGGGCCAACGACAATGAAAACTACATGCGCTTGTTTGTCAATTCCTTGGAAGGAAAGGTTACGGTCAATTTCTTCGACCTTCCTCCTAAGATCCTATCTGCTTGGGAGGAGTTAATCTATTGGTTCTGATCCACTTATGGGCAATCCAAAATCCCTGCCGAGAAGTCAAGGGAATACAATAACGTCACTTATAAATATGGTGAGATCATCAAGTATTTCAACTTGCGGTTCACCAAGTTGTACAATCAAATCCTCAAACTTATACGCTCATAGAACCAAGCTTATTTCATGCATTATTACAATGCATTACCTTCTCCATACCATCATAGGTTTGAGGAAAAATCCATTGATAATATTGGTTCTGCCCTGCACACTTTCTCAGAGTATGAAGAAGAACTTGAACGAACTAGTCTGCCCCAAAGAGAATTAGTTAGACAGACATATATGTCCACTCTCTTACAGCTAGTACAAGATAAGAACAATCATATGATAAAATTTGAGCAGAAAGGTATTGTCTCTCCTCTCACCCCTGGAGCTTCATCCTCTTCTTCACCCCCTTTTAGAAATCCGATTGAAAACAATTTTCAGCCTAAGGCTATCCTGCCTCGGAGTTGGTGTAACTTTTGCGAAGAGAACCACAAAGAAACCACATGTGAGGTAAAGAAGAGTGCCATAGATTAGATCTTTGGAAAAAGACCAGAAGCTACTATCGTTGTCCTATACTTTGCAGAGCCAGAGATTGTCATGGTTATTAACACTAGGAACAAAGCCTATGCTCCGAAGGGTAAATTTGATCCTCTTCACAGTTCTTCTAGCTCGAGATCGTCCTCAACCACTGCCACATCCCAGGTTCCTAAAATTACTAAGATTCAAAGAATCATTCCCCCTCCTCCCTCTTCTAAATACAATATCTTGAATCAATTTGCCAACATCAAAGAAGATGCAACCCTCCTAGACATGGTTGTCATCCATGAACAACAGATGCATCTGAAACAATTCATGGAATAAAAATATTTTGTTGTAGCCAATCTTTCCGAAGAGGATACTTCTGTAAATAAAGTAGGTGTACATAACTTTAGATACCCTATAAAAAACACCCTTTTTTATATTTATGTAAAGATCATGGATAAGATTGCCCATTGTTGCCTCATTGATGGTGGTTCGGGCCCAAGTGTCATGTCGAAGATTATTATGGAAGAGCTAGGCTTGTCATGCACAAATTAAAATTCCATAAGCATGCTCTCCTATAATAGTCTACAACAAACAACCATAGGCGAGATTAAATATGTAACCTTGGTTTTATGCGCTCATCCTGAGATAAGGACAACCCTAAGCATTCAGGTGATTGATATGCATGTGAGCAATTAGTCAATTATCTTGGGGAGATATTTGCAAGCCCTAACAGGTGGATACCTCTCACTCGACGAGACACATTTATCCATTCCTCGAAATGGTAAGAATATTATAGTCCTTAGAGAAGGAATAATTTCACCCTACATAGAGAGTGTTTCACAATCTAGCGTAAACTATATTGAAGAAGACGTAGGAGTGTATTCCATCTTTGCTGAAGAAGATAATATTCCTCTGGAAGGAATTGATTCAGATGATGAATTATGGCATATGAACTTTGATGGTTCACACTCTAACGAAGATAACGGGGCTGGTATTATCTTGGTTTCCCCTGCAAGAAAAATTCATAGTCTGTCATACAGGTTGGAGTTTGCTTGTTCAAACAATGTCGCTGAATTCGAAGCTTTGTTGTTAGGCATTGAGAATGCCCTTAATATTGGTTGTGGTCACCTTTCAGTTTTCGAAAATTTTGAGCTTGTTGTGAACCTAATACATAAGACATGCTCTCCTAGCGACAAGATGATGGAACAATACTCCCAAACTGTTTGGGCACTTGTCTTGAACCTTCTATCTTTCAACATCACTCATGTTAATAAGGAGTTGAATTCAATAGTTGATCTGTTAGTTGTATTTTCCGCCTCTCCTACTCAACAACTCTTACTTCGCTGGCCTGATTATGCTTTCCAATCTCTGCATCGTCCATACATTTTTGAAAATGAAGAATTCTGGAAGGCCATCCCTAACGATGAGATCATTTGTGTTGTCATTCAAAATGAACTTATCGAGCCCGAGGAGATTATATCTGTAGAAAATAATAAGATTCGTGAGGGCTTGAATCCTCTTGAGAGTTCGTTTTCTTTGAGTGTTGTAGGCAATAAAGAAAAACAAAAAGAAGAGGAGTTACAGAAGAAGGTGATTGAAACCATCCTCTTGAACATTAGGACATTTGAACCCTCAAGCAATGTTAAAATAAAGGTCTAATGTTCTGGTAAAGAAGAGAGGATATCCATAGGACTACTTGGTGAATCTCAAAAGGTTTTTGCTTGGTATTATGAGGATCTATGTGGTTTTGATCCTGGTCTTATTTAGCATATCATGAAACTAGCTAGGAAAAAACAAGAATTTGTAACTCTGCATCGAAAGCACCCTTTCGAAGGGATTTGAGAGATTTCTTAAGGGCTGGAATGTTTTTTTCAGCCCACCCTAAATGGGTCTCAATTTGGAAGTCAGCCCCGAGGACCACTGGTAATATCAGAACTTGCATTAGTCTTCGAACTTTCAAGCAAGCGATTATGAGAAATCCCTTTTCCTCTCTCAATATTGAATTTTTTTTGCAACGGGTTGTAGAGTCACAACTAAGACCCTTACTTGACAGTTTGTTTGGTTACAATAAAATCAAAGTAAAAGGGGCAAATGTTCATAAAACCACTTTAATTACTAATTGTGATACCATGCCTTACAAATTCCAGCTTTTTAGATTACTTGATACAGGTACTACTTTTAAAAAACCTATGCACATGACTCTCTATGAATTGGTCAGTCTCCATCTCTATCTTGATGAGCTAATTGTGTGTATCAAGGGAATGATGATTACATCAGATTTCCAGGTGATCGGTCCTTTCCAAATTGCTTTTGTATTGGATATTAATTCTTATATCTCAAAATATTTATAGGAGCAATTGTTTCCCTATAGCACTGACATCCTTCACTTGAAATATTGNCAATTTTTGTGATTATTTTCTACGCTTACAGTGCCTTGATTTCTGCCTTCTAAGTTAAAGTTTTCCTTCCTTGATGTTTTTCAAATTGAGTCTTTTACTGTTGTTGTTTTAATTCATGCATTCTTACTTCTGTTGTGATTTGTGTCTTTATCATCTTTTAGTGTTTGTTCAAGATAGAATGTTGGATCAATTATTCCACAGTGACACTAGTGTGAAGCATTGTTAGTCAATAAAAATCAAGCCTACATAGCTGTTATGATGTCCCCTCTGAAGGACCCTTGAAATTGTTATATATTTCCACTGTTTTCTTGTAAAGAAATTGGTTATTTCCCACTTCTTCTTTCCATTTCTTCATCCATTGAGAAATAAAAGAGCAGAACCATCAATTTTTCTCCTTGCGATAAGAGTCGATTTTGGATGAATAATTGTGCATACAGGAGTAAACCCTCTCATACTTAACATTTTTCATAAGTTATTCCCAAATTCTCGGTCATTTTTCCATTTAATTCGCTCACTTCCCCCTCTTGCATAATTATTTGGTTACGTCTTCTAAAATTACTGTTCTTGGTCTGTGAAACCATGAGTTATGAGTTCTAAATTTGTTGGAAACAAATGTTCCTGTGGAGTCGCCAGTTTGTTGATGATTAAAAATTGTCAACGAAGTTTCGCCCGCAAAGTATTGCTAAAGCTTATTATTATAAAAAACTAAATAATGCTAGTAGGTGGGACCCCCTTGAGCTATTGGAGAGCAGATCTGTTCATTTTTTATGAGATGATGTGCAACACGGCTCACATGGTTTATGAAGATCTTGTTGGTATTGGTTATGAATTGAGCTTATGAAGGGCTTCTTCCTTATGTTACTACATCCTATTCTATTCATTAATGTCATTACTGTCTGTTCTTATCGCACCTGCATAACAAAGATGTTAGTGAAATTATATGAGAGGCAAATACTATAACAAATGCAAAGAAAAGGGAACTAGTTCTACCATACCACATGCAAATAATTTGAAGGAAATGAGAAACAATTGCTAGGGGAAGATTATAAAGCTATCCTAACTATACTACCTGCATGAAAAGAATTGATGATTATTGTTAAAACCCTAGATAATAAGTAAATGGTTATGAAATTGTGACTGGATTACATGTTTAATATTGATATGGTTGAAATGTTGGTTGCGCATTTGGCAAGGTGATAGTATTAATGGTTATGCAATGGTTAATTGAATTATGTGTCCAATCCAAATATGGTATATTTGGATAGATGGAACATCGGTGGCTCATTTGACAAGGTGGTGAACGTTGATGGTTAGGCGATTTTGTTTGAGTTATATGATGTGAAATGGGATATGGTGATCGCGCTACTGGATTTTAATGTGGTGATGGTTTCGATACATGTTTGATTAGTCATGTTAATGGAGAATTTGTTGGCATGTATTGTTGAGTTAATGAGATGTGGGTGGAGGTGACGTGCATTGAGCAGTGACCATGCTTCTCCTCTTTCATTATATCATATTTTCGCTCATTGCAAATCCCTCACATATCCTAGAACCCTGTTTGTTGATTAACAATAAAACAATTTGTATGGATTGGATTGCATGAGTTTGATACATTATGAGCCAAATCTATTTCACATTTTTAAGAGTTGTCATGTATGGCTATTTAAAAGACTATTTTCTAATCGATCACACATGCAGTATGAGTTTTCTCAGTCGAGGAAGCCATGCTCGAGGAAACAGAGGTAGAGGTAATTGGAATCGAGGCCCAAGAAGGCCTAAGTTCTCCATACATTTTGACGTTGATTCACAAGAGATTGGCCAATTGTTTCATGTCGGAATCTTCAATTGGATTGGGCAGGGAATAGTCCAACCTAGGCCTGAAAGGCCTCCTTTCCAAGCCCCGCAAGAACCCGGTATCCCTGTACCTCCTCATGTTTCATTACAACCCAAGGTCCCTGAAAATGATGGATGGCAGGAGATTTGTCCACCCGATAGTCTCCCAACATCGTGGCTAGCCCAACTTGTCTTTGCATCCTCCTTTGTCGGTTAACCCCATTTCCCAAGCTACCCCTAACCACTCACCAGTGAAATCCTCCCATGCTATCAAGAGGTTGAAGACTGAAGCACACCATGCACTTGATAAAGGAAAGGCCATTGTTGCCCCTTCCTCACCCTCCAATGACTGACAAATCTGTGTCTTCCCGGATGCATTTGAGGGACGATTGTTCCCACGTGATCAATTAGATTAGGCCTAAGGGCTCTACATAGCCAAATTCAAACTCAAGAAAATCAAGAGGTGACAACAACAATCAAGGAAGAGTTGCATCACAGACTGAGAAATATAGTTTTTTGAGTTTTTATTATATCTATTGTTTTATGACAGTTGACTTCAGGGATCTTTGGACAACATGTTTATTTTGGATATATGAGTATTATTTTTTAAATAATTTCATAAGTTTAAAATGTCAAAACTAAATATGTTGATGGTGTTGGATTACTGAGAGGGGGGGTGAATCAGTAATAGTGTAATTATAATCCTTTTTCTTCAATTGTTATATCAATGTAGAATTATTATCCAATAATGGGCAGTAAGAAATAAACAATCACATACATACACAGTACACCAGTGTTTTACGTGGAAACCCAAATTGGGAGAAAACCACAGAATGCTTTTTCTTATATGTCTTGAAGAATTACATTCATTGGAAGCACCAAATTCCTTTGTTTTCCAGCTGCAACTGGAAGGAGGCTCCAACCCCCTAGTTTCTCAAGCTACAACCTGAGGGAAGCTCCAACTCCCCAATTCTCTAGCTACAACCAGAAGGAGGCTACAACCCCCTATGTTCTCCGGCTACAACTGGAAGGTGGCT
>JASDQU010263002.1:0-12884 GCA_032191745.1 Picea mariana | reverse complement strand
GTTAGGGCTGGTAACTTGCCCACAATTGGATGTTCATTTAATAGATTGTACCTTGAGATATTATGCGAATTAGACTTACATGTCAAGGCTCACTTTGGAGGTTGGAATAAGTTGTTCTAACTTCCTTCCGACTTTCTTAATGGTCATCGTCTTGATATGTAAATGCTACTCCTGCAAATTTTGTAACTTAACATGAAAATGTGCTACCCGATTAGGGCATTGATTTTGTAGTTGTGTTGCTGGGAAACACATAGAATATAGGGTGATTGTTATTTTTGCAGAGTTAATGGGATTTAATGTAATATGTTTATTATGTCATGGTCGCGCCAATAATATTTTAGTGTTAGGTATCATCGGAAAAATAATGAAATGGTGGTCTTATGATAATGCTATTGAATCTTTAGTTATTGATGATTTATAAATTATGAGGTTCCTTGAACTAAGAACCATAGAGTATTATGAATTAGTAGAAGAGGTTTGGTTCATTTAATAATGCTAGCACTATGGCGATGTCATTGTAGTTATCATGAATTTAGTTAGTGAATTGCGAAGTCTTTATATTATAATGTAATCATGCTAGTTTTTATGAAGATGTCATGGCAGTTAATTGTTGATACTAACATATGAGATGAGCCGTGGATGATATCCTATCAGAAGCTAAGTGAGGTAAAGGTAATGAAATCATTCATTCATGGTATGTTATTGTAGTAATTATGGTCAGTGATAAACATATATCATGAATGTTCTTGAAATTAAGTACGAGGAGTCACCATGGCTTAGTAGATGGGGATGGAATTTAGTTGGTTTTACAAATTTAAGAATGGGTTGGTAATTCGTCGTCTAATAGAAGTCAACTGGGGTAAGGGTTGTAATTGAAGTCAATGATTCCTTCTAGTGGTTGGTCTTTGTCGGTGTCCTTCTAACTTGCGTCTTCCTTCGAGGTCGTGGTTTCCCTTGATATTGTAGTACTTGGTTCTCTTGCTTTGCGCGGTTGTTTGTGTCAGGTGGGATATAGACACCTCCTCGTAGCCTTAGTATTTATGTCTATGTGTGTGATCTTTCCGTGTGAAGAATCTATTGCTATATCAAGAGTCACGAGCCATTTAAAGGCAGGGTTTCCACTCTTGCGACACACCTGACAGAGATTACTAGTTTCTACCTGAGAAGCTGCCCAGGAGCCTATCTGACCTTCTCTCTCTCCGAAACAGAGGACTAAGATTAAATGCCCTGCTTTCCTGTGCAGAAATAGTAAAATATGCTACTATGGATTCTCCCTTCTTTTTTCGTACTGTGCATAACCCAGTATGTCGTTAAGTGTTTGTGTTGGCACCTGGTATCTAAGATAGTTAATGCTTGCAGTTTGGTTAAGCGTCTGGTGTCTTCTTGTGGTGATCATAGTGGGTGCGTCTTGTTAGTCGTCGGGTGGTGACGTAGAGTCCAGTGTGTCTGTTCCCTATCTACATGCGTGCACACACTTTTAAAAGAAAAAAAAAAATTCACCTGTTATAAGAGGTGTCGTCATAACGAGGAGGGTTGTTACAAATAGGATCCATTGTATGGTGTTTCCCTACCTCAAGGGTTTTGGTAATAATAAAGTGTGATTTCTTCTACCTTGCTTTGTGGATCTATTGTGTATTTAGTATTTGTGGTGATTATATTGGTAGGTCTATTCAGGTTCTTAACAAGTGGTATCAGAGCATATTCCTTGGGCAGACATTGTGGGCAAATATTTTTTATTTTTGCAGATTTTTTTTTTCAGAAAAAAAAAAAGAGGGCCGCGACATTCTCAAAGTTTTCGGTATATTTTTGTGAAAAAATTGTAGAAAATGGTTGTATATCTGAGTTCCTCTCAGAAAAACACCCAATTTAAAAAAAAAAAATCGTCTGAAACGGAGTCTGGGAAGTCAAGATATTGAAGTTTTAAAATCTGCAATTTTTTAGGGTTTTTTCCACGAACGGCTGTGCGATTTGTTTTTATTTATGTTGTTTTTGGAGGCTTATTTTTCTCAAAAAAATTACATATCTAATTTCTTCTCACAATTTCACCCAATTTAAAAAAAAAAATCATCCAAAACGGAGTCCGGGAAGTGAAGTTATGAGCATTTTAACTTCAGCAGTTTTTTAGGGTTTTTTCAGAAAAAACCGCGATTTTCTGTTGTAACTTATTGTTCTATTTTTTGGGGTTTTTTTGTAATGGCTGCGGGATCGAAGGGTTCATAGGGTGCTTAGATGGCTATTTCTTCTCAAAACCTGAAAGAATTTCTTGAATCATTCAAAGCCCAATTGTTTCACACATTAGATGACAGATTGGATGCATTTGTACATTGCCTCATAGATAGCCTCACAGATAGCCTCACAGACGACCTCAATGATAGTTTTCATAGTATTCAAGATTCATTGAATAACATGCAGGAGAGATTTCTTATGGAGGTCCTCAGGGATGAATATAATCAAGAAATATATGCTTGGTATGATTTTGAGGCAGACTGTGATGATTGGTATATGGATAGTTGTCATTTCTGGGATGACAACCACTTTCATATTTTATTTGATGACTCTACTCCACCTTCTGTAGGGAACATCAATGTACCACATCAGGAGCTAGTTACCAGCATTCAGTCTACATATTCTACAGTGGTATTATTCATTCCAGATTCTTCTATGACCCTTTTCCACTATGTGGATGGATCTTCTTATTCAGATCCACATGATAGATGTCAGTCTTTGGAGCATCATTTAGAGTTGGTTATTGGGTTCCAAAATATTCCACAAGGAGTTCACATGAACACTCGGACATGGGACCCGAGCTTACAATGGTGGTTGGACTACTTCAGCATGGTGGATTTCCTTTCTACATGGGACCTTGGTTCTTCAGTCTTCTTCAGCATTATGATCCACAATTATCCATGGGACCCTGGTATATGGTTGTACATCAAGCATTGAGGACAACGCTTTCATAAGAGGGATGGAATGTAAGGTAGCTAGAGAAGTAGTGGGGGGGGGCAGAGGGTCCATAGTGATAATAGTGGAGGTCATTTAATGTAAGGTGGACTAGGTCCACTATATTATTAAATAAGGCCCACTATGGTAGTTAGATATAATAAATGAGTAATTAGATATAATAAATGTAAGAAGACTTCTTATAAGGTTCTACTTCTAGAAGATTCCTCCTCTAAAATGTTCTTAGGTGATGGTAGCACTATATAAAGGAGTTCAAGCAATGTAATGAGACATGAAGAGAATTATTGTATTTGGCTGGAGCTCATTAGGAGGTTGCCCCCTCGAAGAGGCAAGTGAACAGGAGAGTATCCCTTTCATAATAGGATGCATTGTATGGTGTTTCCCTACCTCAAGGGTTTTGGTAATAATAAAGTGTGGTTTCTTCTACCTTGTTTTATGGATCTATTGTGTATTCAGTATTTGTGGTGATTATATTGGTAGATCTATCTTGGTTATTAACACTTAACTACTTAAAAAGGTTGAGGTTGGGATAACCCATGTGCTCAAGCATGCAGACAAAGATATTTACACCTTTGACAAGCTTATTATTAATACATTAACTTTTTGGTATTTAAATTATTGACCGAGATACAATTATCGAAAGAAAACACACATGCAATAAAATTATGGAAATAAAAATAGTTTCATTAGCTCTAGCATTAATAACATATTAACACAACGATTTTATTTCATCATTAGAGACAAGAACTACAAATAATATTGAAACAAGTAACATATCAATAGATTTAGAAAGTCTTACTCGATACAACATCCATTAATGAAATAAAGTTGGAAGTAATTCCTCCTCAACTCAATCACACAACACCTTTGATGAAAAACATAAATTGTCTCCGGTCCTAAACATGACTTCTCAATCAAGGTAGTTTAGAAATAGTTCTTTACAATTCCAAAAATGAGGGTCTTTCCCAAAACCATCGACCCTTGATAAAAGTTCAATCCTCTTATTTATAATGAATCATTAAGTAAAAATAGTCATTAAATGTGCAATCTAAGTAAAACAAATCATTGCCACATGGCACTTTCACCTCTATGTATTCTAAGAATCATCAAATAGTTTTACTAAACTGGATGACTCTTCTCATACTCCAACCACTTGAAGAAGAGTTCCTTGCATGTGTTGGCATACGTGAACCTATGCTGGTCCATAGGCACTGAAATAATTTCTTTCACTTATACTACTCATGCTCTGTACTTGACTATTTTAACACTTAACAACTGCAAAACTACTCGATCCTTAATTAGACGCTCCATGAACTATAGTACTTGACCTAATGCCATGCTCGCCACCTTTTATATCTATTTTTTCCATGTCAAGTATTTTTCTATATGTTGGTTGACTATTTCATGTAGCTCGCCAAAGTCCTCAGGTGAGACAAATTCTAGGATCTTGATGTCTTTCATCTCTCGATTGATCTTTTCCCAACTCTTTTCGCAATCAACCCACTTCTCTTGAATCTCCCGCTGAGGTTCTTGGGCCATTTTTACCTAGTATTCGACCTCTTTCTTGATATGATCTATGTTGTTGTCGCATCACACCTGACTGTCATGCTTTTCGACATATAAACCCTTTTCACTACTACATATTGAAAAAATTGTGACGACTACGTGCGAAGAAAGTACTCTTTCGTCACAAAATTCAAGAGAAAAAGTTCAATTTTTCAATTTTGATCTAAATCCACACCATATTCGTCTCTCTATCGACAGACACAAACTATCGTTGGTTTTGCAACAATAGTCAAGATGGTGGACTACTATCTCAATTTCGACAAACTTGTGTTTTCGTTGCAAGAGCGACGCTCACTTTCGAACGTTATAACATTCGTCACAAGCACGATGAATACACCATTATAATCATTCCCATATTTGGCAAAGTGACCTAAACATAAAAAATGAATAGGTAAAAAAAAAGAAATATTTATGTCACGTTTGTCGTAATTTCGCCGACGATGACCTAAATTGACCTATAAATATTTGACGATTTAAAAATGTTGTGACAATCTTGCTATAACAACGACGGTTCTGAAAGGGAATTTTTGTGCAGAAGAATGTCACAGAATATAGTTAGAGATGGGGAAAAAAGTAAAGAGGGTGAAAAGGGCGATGGTAGATGTTATTTCCCTTGCCAAAAATGTTGCCTCATACGTCCCGTAAGAATTTTGATAGCAACAACTAGAAAACATTGTAGGAAATATGGGCACATTGATGGCGGATGAAATGAATATTGTCCCATTGTAATTAGCTATATATTCATTATTTTTTTTTATTATGGTAATTAGCTTTATATTCATTATCTTTTTTTTAGTTTTTCAATTTTATATAAAATTATATATATATTATATATATTTTTTGAATGTTTGTTATAGTATACACTGATTTTTCATGATTGTTTCTATTAGAAAGTTAGAGTTTCCCTCTAACTTTCCGTAGAATATTGCACCAAGTATTAGCAGAAATAATGTTGTACAAGATGAGGAACATCATGACCAAGAAAATGAGGATCTCATGGAAGAAGATGATGGGAAAAATCAAATGATCCAAGATTTTTTTTCGCAGCTAGATGAGGATTGGGACAATGCTGGTATTTATGATGAACCTCTATTAGAAAAGACAAATAAATGACTTTATGAAGGATCAAGAGAAAATCTTCTCTCCGCTACATTGTTGCTAGTGACCTTAAAGGTTATGAATAATTTTCCAAACACTTGTATGACACAGATACTAAGGTATGCAATTTGTTTCATCTCATATTATGCATAAATATTGATTTTTTTTCTATTTGCTTTTAGTGTTAATTAATGTGTAAAATAAGAATGCAATTTTTACGATTAATATTCTTACATTAACTAGTTATTTGTTATGTTGTAGATTATTAGGTGAATTTTTGTTACCATCGTCAAATATTTTACCTCACACATATCAAGGTTTGCATGCCATTATGAAAGACATTGGAATGAATTATCAAATTATATATGCATGTCCTAATGACCATATTATATATTATGGACACTAGTGTGTCTTCGGTCATCAATACAACCTGCCCAATAGGAGCCATGACACGCACCAACAGGCATCCTCACCTCGATCAGATTCTAGAGAGGGTGGCAGAGATGAGGATCATAGTGATGTGGTTGATATGGATGCATTTCCTGGAGCTAGACATGTGACAAGCATGGGTACCTTTCCGTGCACATTTTTGGTCGACGATAATGGACTTGCATTAAAACAATCAAGACTCACAGGTAGTTTTAATTCATATTTTAATCATTTAATGTTGTCCTCATACATAAATCGTCTAGATTATTAATTTTAAATTAATGATCATATCTTTTTATGTGTAGGAAACGACCTTTTTTATAGGCACATAGCGAGCAAGCCCTTGTATATTTTTGGGGCAACCTTATGCATGAGGTGGAATTTCCATAATTCTAACCTCAAAAAGGAACTTATGGATTATCTTGAATGCATCTTTGGTTTAGACACGTTCAATACAAAAGTGATCACATCAGTGGCCGATAAATATTTAAAATATACCTAGGATATTTATAGATGAAGCTTGGTAAGAAATCCTAGGTATGAGTGTCCTCCCTCAATTCCAGAGAGAGAATGGAAGGTGATCATTGATGATGCAAAAGAGAAGATTTTGAGAAAATCAGGAGAACAAATAATTGGTACACCAAGGTAAATTATAATTTTTTGAATTCAATACTAGCTTTATATTTCTTTAGATCTAAATAAAAGTGTGGTTATATATAACATACTTGAAAATTTTGATGATAGGTTGCCTGACACTTCGAAGGAAACCAAATCAAGGATTTCCAAACATGCCCAACACAAGCTAGGTCTAGGTGACTACTTGAGGTTACAGTCATGAATCGTAAATACCCAAACATCTTAAGAATATTAATTGTATCACCTTACAACTTTAAGGTAATTTCAGCCAAAAACATTAAAAAACCATACCCTTATGCAATGCATGGTGAAGACTTCGGAACTGGAACCACAAAGGAAGACCTCCAACTTGGTTACAAGTATGATTATAAATCCATGGTTGATCGAAGGAGAAGCATGGGGAATATCCCAAGATCCAATTTGATGGATAAGGTAAATAAAAATTAGTCCACATTAACCTTTCGTTACTTATAAAATATGTAAATGTTTGATATCGTCCATAATTTAATGTCTTACTTTGTTTTAATCAGGGAAGAAACATTATCAACCCTACCATTAGTACTTGACAACAAAGCATTCAGTGAAAAACAAACAAAAGATCATGGTTCTCCCCAACAGCTCCATCCCAGTGAGGTGTAGCCCCAAGATGTTCATGTGAATGAGGCCCACGATGGTAAAATGTCTATATATTAATCATACACTTAATAATTTTTTACTTATAAATTTTGATGTTTCAATGGAAGAGAATTTCATAGATTATCATCTTCGACCTGAAGATCAGGTGAGCAGGCCGATAACCATTCCAACGGTGCCGACTAGAGGACCAGATAAATAATTACATTGTAGAGTTTTTTTTAATATTAATGAACTATTTCAATGATATTTACAAATTGGCCATATAAATTCAATATTTTTTATTTTTTTAAGTGATGGCCCCTCACAGCACCATCCACATCGTGGGTACAAGACCAGACATACTCGACATGAAAGGACTCAAACAACATCATCTACTAAATAACACCCAGCAAATGAAGACATGGACATTTATGATTTGTTTAAGCACTGGAAAGAAAAAAAGAAGACTAAAAGAAATTCATGATGTCATGTAATAATTTTATAAGACAGTTAGATGTACATTATATAGCTGATAATGTACACACGACTATTTCTATGGCTTGTATATATACGTGAATGTAATTTTGTTATACACTTAATGATAATTTCAACTTCTCTTAATGATGCAACTTCCAAAATCTTGTGACATGATATATGCAACTTTGAAAGTCTTGTGACATGTTTCATTGTGTCTCACATGACAAAGAGCATTACCATTATTTTCATTGTGTCTTTTCATTGTGTCATGGACATGGTGTTTTATGTTTAAGAAGAGATCTTAGTGACTGACAGTCCACTTTAGAGTCCCAAAATAAATTTTAGAACCTATCTCTGATCTAGAGGTGAAGATGGCAATAGCATACAAGACGTTTTCATTCTATGCATCTAGTTAGCATATTTTGTGGATATGTCAACCTTTGATAACAAAGTTCTTAAACTTTATGTAATGAAGCAGGCATCCCTTTTTTACAATGTGAAATATGGAACAAAGAGGTATATGAAGGCATTTCTGCATAGGAGGGTAATAACCTTATTGGATTTGTGTAGGAAGAAAAATGTCCCACTGTCTGTTCCATGGAAAATATTGCACTGACATATTAAGATGGTAGTAAGGAAGAATTTGGAGGGGGAGTGGTCCATAGAAATTCCAGTGTTTTGTATTCCTATTTATAGGTGGTAAGGTGGAAATATTATCATTGGGAATTGAAATTGTATTGAGCAAAGAACTAGTATTCAAGTAATAATCAGGGTTGCATTTTGGAAAGCTTAATTACATGTGACCAAATCGATGAAAAATGCAAAACTATAAGCTGTAGTTCTTACTTAATTTTGTGTAGATTTTCTTGGTGCTGCTGGTATATTGTGGACATCAATATAATTTCTTTATTTCTTAGTCTCAAGCATTAGGGACATTATTGTTCAGTGATTTGGTGTATTAGGAGAACTAGTGAATCTATACCTAAAGGAGAGCATCGATGCACCTACACCATATAGGAGCATTGGTTCACCCATATGAAATAGGAGAAACAATATACCAATATAGAAGCAAAGCACTGATTTCTTTTTGCGCTATTAGCACTCTAGTGCACATGGGTCATGGAGCACAAATGTTTTGGAACCAAAGTGGAGCACTACTGTATTTTGTGTTTTTTTACACTTGGGTGCACATTGGTATAGAAGGATTGGTGCACCTAGGCCAATGTGGATCATCAATGTGTCTTGACCAATGTTTAAAACTGATGTGTTTTTGACATATTGTTGCTCAAATACACTTCTAGCCATGAATCACCAATGCTTTAGATATTAAAGGGCACCGGTAAAACATAATAATTTAGGTGCATCAATAAAAAAAAATTCTGCCAAAACATCTAGTTGCATGTCTTTGCTAGAAACCTAGTGCAACATAATAGTTTAGGTGTATCAATAAAATTTTTTTTTTGAAAACCTCTGGTTTCCTACCTTTGCTAGAAACTCGCACTAAAAATGGAGAAGGGAGAAGTGGTTCCACAAAAACATCCACTAATTGTTGTTTTCCTTGTAATTATTATAACTTTTATGTTATTCATGCAGAGCATGATTCTAATGAAGTAATATGCACATGTCCAATACAAAGGATGTTGAGTGAAGAGCAAATGATGTGGTAAGTTTTCCCCTGAATTGTGTTATTTTCTCTACTTCTTGTATGTTCATGGATTTGTGTTATTTGTATGCATTTCTAAGAGACCTATTTCATATTTTCAATGTTCATGTCATATTGACATTATGAATTTCATCATGTTAAGCTAGCATCATTACATTTGTTCCTTGTGTATTATGTTAACTTTTTTTGTCTTGTTAGCATTATTTAATTTTTCTTGTCTAGTAGATGTTGTTAGTTTGTTATTCCACCTATGTTTTATGAAAGTAGTTATACACTTGCTTTCATTGAGAAGACAATGATGGCCTTGCTATCAGTGATGTTCAGACAATAAGTTTGTGTATGGTGAACCTATTCGACTATTTAATTTGAATATGATTATCCCTATTGGTAGTACTAGTTATTATTTTATGATATTATCATCATGTATATATATCAACCTCCATGTTGAACATGACATTGATTATGAGCTAGTAATCAATATTGTTTATGTGGCCTTAGCAGAGATGGAAAATACAATAGAGAAAAAAAAACAAATGGAAATGATTGGACCTAAGCAAAGATGGAAAAATTCGTTGAAAAAACACATTCTAATGGTGTTGATGAGACATGAATGGAGATGGAAAAGAATGCTTTGAATTGTGAACACAGATTTCCATTTCCTATATGAAAAAAATTGCTAAGGACACACATCACCCCATAGGATGTACAAGAGGTGGGAAGCGACAAGAGGGTAGAGTAATTAGCCTCCTCCTACTCCTACTCTACATGAAAAAAATGCAAGAGCTAAGTGTACTCATACAACCAATGGAGCTACCCAAGTTGTTTTTTTACATAAATATTCCTTTCCTTATATTTGGCTATGAACCAAAATAGGAAGACATTCATCATCATGTACAACAAAGTTGGAATCTTTATGGATGCTTGGTTGAACACTTGAAAATCATCATGAAGACCATCAAAATCATACCCAACATGGCATGCACCCTTTACAACATTCTTTATCAAAGGTTGTATAGGGATGGAATATTCATCTCGACGATAAATTACATCATCAAAAATAGGAGCATTCTCTTCACTATCCTCAAGATCTGAAATTCTAGGCTTCTCTGTTACAACACTATTTTTGGAAGAGTATGAAAACAAGTTACAAAATGCATTCCCAGATCTAGAAATTGATTTACAAGTGCATGTAATGGCTTTCTAGTCCATATGTGATGGCTGAAATTTTCTGTAAGTTATGTCTACATGTGTATCTTGTTGTCCCATATGATTTCCATCATGAAAAACATTATTTCCAGCTTGTATTTTACATTAATCTTCATCATTTTCAAGAGATGAAAGTGGCTAGAAATTTTTTGTGCTAAATAGTTCATTAAAATTGAAATTTTATGAATTATGTGCACGTGAACATTACTAGAAATTTGTTATAAAAATTTCTAAATTTTCATGAACAATATTTGAACTTGATTCTCTTATACTACGCTACCCAATAAACTCAAAATCTACACTCCCTTTTCTGGATCTTCGAAAAATTCCCAATAGCGTCTATCCAAATCATAATACAAATTTTAAAAATGTATATCATGTTCTTGGCTGCCCAAGTCTTCATTAGATGTAGAAGAAAATAAATTCGAATATAAATTTTTTTCAAAACCCTCAATAGATGTGTCATTAATTTTAGAATTTTGAATAAAATCATAGCTTACCCAAAATTCTTTTTCATGAATTCATGAAGTGGATGAAAGAGATTCCTTTTCATGCTCTTAATCTTCATGGTTGGAATCGTCACAAGGCTTTTCAATTACCTATTTAACTTCAATGAAGATGTATGCCTCTTCATCTTCACTTTCATCTTCATGTCGTTGGCCTTCAATAGGACTTGAGCTCGAGCTTCAATATCTTTATTGAAATCTTCATGTATGGGATTAAGAGGTGGCTCTTGATCTTCTTCATCATCATTATCTTTAAGCTCTTGGTATTCATGCTTGGAGGTTTGGGATGCTTCTTCATTTTCTTGTAGAGTTGCAATAACATCTTCAAAATTTTTCGAGGACCCCAACATTTGAAGAAGATTTTGAAAAAATATGCAAAAGATGAAATCTTTGTAGGAACACTACAATATTTTACACAAGAATTTTGTTCTCCTTCCAAATAATGTAAAAATAGATTCATTAATAGATCATCATGTGTTAGGGTCCTAACCCACACATAGGTATATTAATATATTCGGATGTAATAAAGGTCAATATTAATAAGGCCTTTCAATAAAATAGAATAAGGTGGATGTAAGAAGACCTAATAGAAGATTTCGCTTCTAGAAGGATCTTCCTCTAGATGCTTCTATTGATAGACATTTTGTATAAATAAGGGTCGAGGGTATGAAAACCCTAGCGTGGAGATTATTGTAAGAGAGCGCTACTCGATTTAAGGTTTGCCCCTCGAAAAGGCCTGTCAACATTGCTTTCTGAATCAAAGTGTTATTTCTATTGCTGTTCTTATATCATTTATGTGTTATTGTGGAAATTATGTTGGATATTTTACTATTATTCTACCATTTCTAGCATTTTATTTCTGTTCTACATATTTTATATATCTAGTGTCTTGCAAGTGGTATTAGAGAACTTTCCTTGGCAGAAATTGTGGGAATTTTTTTTTCAGGGTAGAGACATATTCCAGCGTATTTAAACCATAGAGATCTATCATTACACGCATAAAACTGCATTTGAGGGATTCATACAAGCAGGAAATACAAGTGGTTCTTAAGCGCACATTTGTTGGCCACCCTTGTAACCCCTGTTGGTACCCCTTCGAGTGGTAGCACATCAGACAACACCTGTGTACGAAAATGTTTTCACCATTATTTGAGACCTATTCCATTGGATTCATCTCTCATCCCTTATCACTTTCATCCATATCGTTTTTAGACAAAAAATTTTACCCCACCCACCCCTTTTCAGTTCACCCATCCTCATAGCCCATACACGTAGCCAAGACCTAGAAGCTTGCTTCAAAAAAATGCAATCTGGTTTCCTACAAACTCAAAAAGAAGTAAAGCAACTCAATACTGCTATTGCCTCAATCGATTCATCCATCAATGCTACCATAAATAGAACCATGCAGTCCTCAATGGAGGAAGTCAAACAAGAACTTACCACCCAACTTGAATCTGTCTTTGTAGCACTCTGCACCAAACTGAAGATCCCTACAGATGACCATTTCTTTGAAGCACATCCAAAGAATGAAGGAAAAATTTTCTCCCATTCCCATACCTTTCAGTCCCATCACTTTCAACCTGACATGCGTCTTCCACAGGTGGATGTCTGCAAGATACCAGATATATAAAATATGCAGAACATAAACGAAATTCTAGAAATAACAGTATAACAGTAAAATATCCAGCATAATCTTCTCAATACACAGAAACGATATATGAAATAGC
>JASDQU010263001.1:0-15513 GCA_032191745.1 Picea mariana | reverse complement strand
CATTTGTCATTTGCACTAATATTGTTTGAGGTCTTATAATTTCAAGAAAGAGAGATGGAAAAGCTTCCCAAATATTGCACAATTACCTTACTATAAAAATAACGTTAAGACTCATCTTGAGTCTTAGCTCCCAGGGTACCTTGAAATCATTCCAACAATATCCTGGAACATATCGAAGGATAAAACCTTATTTTGTGAATCCCATAGAGCATTTAACAACAGCAAGTACACTGAAATATCCTTGGATCTTCAGGCTTAAATGTGTCACCCGCATGATGTTGTGAAATCAATTGATTTTGTTGATTAACAATGAAAAAGGGTTGTTGTTTTAGTTCATCAATGATTTCAAATATTGACATATTGGCACACAAGTCTAATTAGTGTTGGGGTTTGAGGGGGCTTCTTCTCTTATAGTTTAAATGTTCAATGTTGAAGTTTATTCGTCGATCCTGAAGTTGGTGTGTCGAAAACTCCTTTTGTGTTATTTTATTGCAACATGTTTTCCAAGGTGTTGACATGTCATGTGTATTGTACAACATGAAGTTAAAGAGATTCCTAAGCTGATGTGGTATGTCTGAACTAACCAAAGCCATGGGATGAGACTTGTCGCAAGGATCCCTTTGGATTAAAACACTGGGTGATCCAAGATTCTCTATTTGAATTTTTAAATGGTTCAGATCAATTGTGGGAAGTAGCATGAACGGTCCAGATCACAACCTATTTCACCAAAATTGATAATCATCGGGTTTTTTCATGTATTGAACATGATTGTTTTGGGTTCTAGTCTACCGATGTTGATGAGCTACATTCCATCAATGAACAAGAGGTGATTTATAACTTGTTTTACTGAGCACATTCCTTACTGGTTACCGATGTGACATCGACGTCAATCAAGGGAAAACTCCTTATAATTATCGAACTACCGCATTAATCTCAAATGATCAATGTTCATCGGGGTCAATGAGTAACTCTCCATGTTTACACCCCTTATACTCTTCCACAAGGATTTCCCACACCCCTATGAAGTCACAAATCACATGTAATGACATGAATGATGACGTGGATCATGTTTATGTGGTTAGAAATGACTATCTGGATGACATGGCTAGGTGATGTGGTAGTATGAACATTGTGTGTGTCAGTGTTGAGGTGGCTTCTCATCATGTTGAAATCAGGTGAATCTCGATCTAAGGAATCAATGGTTGGGACTAGTTTCTCATTAAAATTGGACGGTTGTGATCATGATAATAAATTCTCTCATCGACATTGGGGCCTAGCTCATTTTTGGATGTTTTCACAATCTCCTCCATTGGACGCCAATGAACGATGAACATCGAGGATCAACAAACTTGTCTAGATATCATGCAATTCACGTAAATAAATGGTTGATGCCCAATTAGCACATTGACACTTCTAAAAAATGTCTTTCAGGCATCGGGGAAGTCAAGATATGTAGAGGATTTGTTTATGAGCATAAGCCGGGACCTGACCAAAATAAGTAGAAACCAAGAGGAAACCTTGAAACAAGTTATGACCATGAGAAAATGAAAGTATAAGGAAGAAATTAAAGTGAAGTGGTACCCATAAATTTCTTAAATTTTGAGGGTGAGTTGAGTGCTCAACAACCTGAACTATTCTGGAATTACCTCATCGAAAATACTTCGGGTCCCTACACCCAAGATACTACTATTAAGGTTGGTATCAACCTTCTATTCATCGGAAGACTCAATGAGGACACAAGGAAGCTCATATTGAAATAGAAAGGTGCTCAAAGAAAGATGGAAATGAGGGTTTTGAGGTCAAGAACCAACATAAAATGAGAGGTTTATGGGCTTGTAGACATGGTGGGGGTAGCCAATATATTTTTTTTATTTGATATGCAGTTAATCATTATCTTTATCCTTGGATTAAATGATTTATATATCCATCCTCAATCAATTAAGGATGATTGAGTATAGGTAAAAGGAGCTAGGAAACTAACCAAACTCATAACTCAACTTTATTTAGGTGAAAATATATTTTTTTAAGCATTTATTAACTTTCCTTTGAACAATCCACATATAAGTGTGTTGCATAATTGCTAGGGCATGTACAAGTTCCAAGAAATTATATTTTAGAAGATATCAAGGAGGTCTGGGGAAGAGCTGTCTGAAAGTAGGACATGGACTAGGCCAATAATATCACCGATGCTTCAATGGTGGCAATTGATGCTATAACAACATGATTCATATATTAGAGACATAATGGATGTGCATGAGTAGGCATGATGATATTAAATGTTGGGTGCATATTGATGTGCATTAGTGCATGTAGGAATGTATGGACATGTGTAGGGAATGATTATAGACTAAGAATAGTCTGTTATGATATATGTGAAATAATGATGTTATGATAATTGAATATGAACAAATATAGATTATGTATCTAGGAAAAAAATGATATAACGTGGTTGAAATTTCAATGACATTGTCGTTGCATATGATAGCCATCCATATGAATATCAAGCACACATGTATATCATGAGGCATGGTTGGTCGACTCAGGTGCATCCTTCAATATGACTCATCATAAGGAGTTATTTATCAAGCATGAAAGGTATGATGGGGGTGATGTTTTTCTAGGAGATGAATTAATCCATAAACAAAAGGCTTATAGCCTATCTATCTCGCCAACATAGAACCCTCTATAATAACTATAATGTATTCTCTCTTCAGATAACGGGAAAGACTCTAACATCCAATCCATGAGTCAATTTGAACCAATTATTGGCCATTCAATCACCCAATTTGATTCGATCAAATGAAGAGGAAGTCGAATAACCAAAATTTGAGATAGAAGTCACACCAGAGATTGATTCGAAGTCGATTGGATGAAAGAAAAGTCAGTTATCTGCATGTCAGGTCAATTGAATGTCTAGTCGAATAAGGGATGTGAATTGACCAAATGAAGAGGAACCAGTCAAAGTGAGAGGAAGTCGAGTCATTTTCATATGAAATCGACCAAATGTCAAAGGAATAATTTAACCCGATGAAATGAGCCGACCAATGGTAGAACAGAATAGCTAACAGGCAAATTCAACAACCAATGATGAAGGGAAAACCTATGAAGAACGGATTTGGTAGGTGAAAGTGTGGAAAAATGTTTGGAGGGTGATTTTGGTAACCCATGGTAAACAAAAATGTCAAAGGGTGATTTTGGTAACATGCGACAAATAAGACAGTTGGGAAGTTGAGTTTGATATTCAACAACAGAGAAAAACGTCTGGGGTGAAATTGTAAAATCTTGTATATGGTTCATGGGTAGCTTATAAACTCCCATACAATCCCATATTTCAAAGTATGATCCATATATGATTTATGGGCAAAGGAAAACAACCTAGAAAAGTTGAGAATGTGAGGCACAACCTACAGACAAATTGTGGACACTGGTTAACAACAAACCCAACTCTCTGAGTGAGAGAAAATCCCCATTGACTCTTAAAACAAAATTATAAACCCTCAAATAAATACAAACAACTCTAGAAGGAGGGTCATCGATTTCCAAATTTAGAATGAATGTACAAGCATATTTAAAGAATGGTTGGTCTAGCTTATTGGTTGATGGGAACCATATCTAAGGATGGATGATCTTGAAAAATAACTAGAACATATGTATGTTTTATAAACAATATACAAACAACCATTAAATTTTATTGCACACAAAATAATTACCATTCATAGACAATGCATCCAAGGAAAATGATCACACATAAACTCAGAGTTTACCGTGGAAACCTAAACGAGAAACCCAAAATTCTTTTGGCTTCAACCAGGTTCTTTATTATTCAACAATGGGAAAGTTATACGATCTATGGTTCATCTCTATGCTCCTCAGTGACATTTGGTGAAACCTATTTACATCATTCACAACCAAATAACCCCTTTCTCAATGTGGGAAAACATGATATAGAATACTGTGTCGATTGGGAGGATAGCTAGAAGGGTAGACATCCCCAATGTTTCAACTTCTCTCTAGCCCTTTTCTCCTTCTTTTCTTTGTTCATTTTTATTTTATCCCATGTGGTAAAGGTCTCATAAAAGTCTCATTATTTCTTGGATACAATAATACATTGCATGACTTTAGATATCAATTCGACTTTAGACTAGATTACATACAATGGAAGAAATCAAGCCTGATGGCATGGGTACCTTCACATCAATAAGTTAATCTCTTATTCATGCATAGCCTTAAACATTACATGTGTTGATCATCTTATAGCATGTGTTGATAGCCAATTATTCTTGTTGGATCCAATTCGGATCACACCTCCCCATTGGGAGGCACTTTTTCCCCAAATGTTTCCAAGGATAGATGAGGGAATTCGGTTTCAATCTAGTTCCTCTCATACCACTTCACTTTCCCTGCAGTTTGTCATTTGAGACCAATTTGCCACATTTCTTGTTTTTCTCTACTAGTTGTCAACTCATTTTTCTACAAAAATGTGTCTTCCTTCAAATTCTCAAGTACACGAGGTGTAAGGTCTTCAATAGTAGGAATAACCTGATGTTATTCCTCCTCATCCAACATGGAGGGTTTAAATAAATTAAAATATTCCACGTTCACCACTAAAATAATATGCATATAGGGTGTAATTTGCATCCTGAAGGCATTCTCATTCACTTTTCAATGATCTCAAATGGTCCATATCTAAGGGGCTTGAGTTTCTTTGTTGCTCCTTGTAGTTGTTCCTTACAGAGGTAGAGCCACACCTTGTCTCCAACATGGAATTTGATATCCTCCATGTGTTTATCATGCATAGATTTGTACAACCATTGTCTCTTCTTGAGCTACCCATAAACCCTTAGTGATATCTTCTTGATATTGAACAGAAAATGGGATTTCCTTCTGATCTTCTTATTGAAGATCTAATTCTTCCTTCTATTGACCATAGTACATGATATCAAATGGAAAAGGAGGTAGATAACCAAAACAATCCTCAAAAGGAGACTTATTGGTGCAAGAATGAAGTGTTATGTTGTAGGAGTGTTGAATGTAGACTAGTTGTTCATCCCAAGTATTTCTATGTTTATGTTGTAACCTCTCAACAATTTCACCAATGTCTTGTTAACAATCTCGATTTTTCCATCAGTATGAGGATGAAAGGCAGTGGAGTAATTCAACTCGATATCCATTCTCTCCCAAAGTATTGTTCAAAAGATTCCCAAGAACCTGTTGTCCCAATTAGATATGATGGAGGCTATCAATCCAAAATGTACCCAGACATGGATGAAGAATAGTTCAATTTCCTCTCACTCAGAGATTGTCTTATTACAAGAAATGAGCACACATTTTGATCAAGCAGTCTACCACAGTGAATAAGTAGTCATGGCCTCTACTAGACTATTGACGAGATATTTCCCTCATGTCTTTGGGTCATATAATGACAAATTAAGATTGCATTGAGAATACTTAAGTATTCCCTCATAGAAAAGTATGTAAAACTCAAATAACAACTACTTTTTCTAGGAGAAAGTAGGGAAATAAAGGAGGAGAAAGAATGCATCTTGAGTCACTTGTTTGATGTAGAGCCTCACTCCTGCTTCTCGAAGAGCTCTTGATCCTTTTTTGGAACTAGCCTGCAAGATGGAATCAAGACAAACATTGCTATGATATAGTTATATGATAAAATAATATACACGTCATGCACTATATTCAAAGGAAATATGATAAGCAAAGACACATAATGTTGCAATGAACACATAATTTGGAGGGAAAGAAATCTCTTCTATTAGCACCAAATATGAAGGTTAGTTACAACATGACTCTCTTTCGACAGTGATTCGGAGCTAACTACCCAAGTTCTTCCAAGAATCCTTCAAGCATCAAATCATCCACAATACTCTTCCTTGGATAGCCCAAAGAGGGATAAGGAAACACCATATGAATATATAAGAAGGAAAGAGGTACTGGAAAAGGAGTTTCCATATTGGGGAATGTTACTCAATGGATAATGAGGATAGGGAAGCTTTTTAGATCTTAGTGATATGAAAGTGGAATGGATTTGTTTCCAATAGATCTTTAAAATGAAGAAGACTTGTCTCTTTTAAATTGCGAGTGTAAAAATGGTATGTGTTTGGGTAATTGGATCAAGTTACTAACATATAAATTAAAGAGTTTTTACTTAATCATGAGTATCATATCAAACATATAAAAACCATAAAAAATGAACACATAACACAAAAAATGATAAAGGAGTTCACCCTTTTCTTGGGATACATATCCTTTTGTAGCTTCCCTTGGATAATTTTCATTATTCTTAAAAGGTGCTCTTACAGTGCTTAGAGTACAAAATAAATGGCTCCAATGGCTCTAGAATGTCCAAAAACCCCTAGATGGGATTTTTCGGCAAGTGGTTTGGCCAAAAAAATGAAGAAGTTACACGTCCTGGAAGTTTTCCCCCTTCAAGCTTATTGTACTTGCTCGCCAAATTGCACCCACTAATAGACTAACTCACCCTTTATGTGTTTTCCACACCAAAACCCAGCACATGCAATGGTTCTCGCAAAATTGGTGAAATTGTAGGACCATTAGTGCGCTGGCCCCCAATCTTCGACAGAGAACTCGGCCCATCTGGCCAAATCCCAGCACTTAAACTGGCCCTCGTGGCTTAACTGTGCCCAAAATCCACGCCTTTGGTCATGTGGGGTGGCCATATGGATTAACACCCTCACCTTTTGGGCTAAACCCGAAGTGTCAAAAATTCGTGCGCCAACTGTTAAAAGAGTGGTCGTATGGTGTATGTAGACTAGGGTTTGAACCAGGGCTATATGATGGAAGGTTCTTGCCAATGTTTACGAAGTGGCATATGATGTGTGGTATGATCGGGGGATTCGGCTAAGTCCCGACCCTTTTCCTCCATTGCACATACATTAAATCCAATTCAAATAAATATGAAAACATATATGGGTAAGCAATAAAATGTGGGCGGGCTGGTAGCCCGACCTTGCCAAGTCTTTACCCCCGCTCGAAGGTCATGGGTTCGACTCCTGTGGAGTCATAAAAATTTTACTACTTGACAATCAAATTGGAGGGGTGCCACGTGGCAGCCCACAACTTGGCCATGTGGCACCATACCACTTACCAAAAATAATGACACATGTCAACATTGGATTCGTTCACCTGTCTGCCAACGCCTATCCAGTCAACATGCCAATTCATCTTCCACGTCATTGTACACCCATACAGACTATATGGTCAGATGCCATGTCAACACTGCACAGATTGTACAGACTGCACAGTCAACAAAATTTGCATGTTTGACAAAATGAACAGAACACGATATATTTCTCATACAATGTGTGTTTGAGCTCATTCAAGTTGCGTTGGGTTCATGAGGATGAGGCCTACACACATGTCCATTTGAATAGATTCTGAGAAATTTTATTTTTGACCAAAATTTGATCCCCTGGATCACTTAGCAGCATAACCTTGCACCACAAGACTTATTTTTATCTTAGACCTCAATGGTGATTTTATATCTTCCTCAAGTGGTTAGGGAAGTTGGAATCCATTTTGTACGGGCAACATGATGTTGGGAAATGAGCCCAACCAAAAACCCACCCGAAAACTCAAAATTATTTTAATTTTTCCATTTTTTGAGGGCGTTCATAGGTTGCAATCTGACAAGTGATGGATGTTCACACTTTATGTCAAAGGAGCCTGTAGATATGTGAAAAATACATGTTTTTAATATGATTGGAATGAGGCAAGTTTGGGATTTTGTCTAGAAAGCCAAGGGAAAAGGTTAGGCCATGGCACAAACGCATAGGTGTGACATTTTGTGCTATAACATAGACATAGACAAACCTCCAACAAAATCCATGGAGATTCTCTCCCAAGGTCTATTTTTCACTCAAAATGGCATGTACAAGCCATGTTTCTGGTTGCTTGGATTTATAGTGCTACAAATAACACAACCTCTAACAACGTTTTCCACATACTCCTGCATATTTGGCTAATACACATACCACTACATATTCATCATTGTCTTTGTCACATAAAAATTCCCATCAACCCTAGAAGTTTGTGCTTTTCTTGTAAACTAAAATCTTTTGTCTCGAGGTATGCATAGTTTGTCCAACTTGTACAACAACCCATCTTGGAGGTGGTATTCATTTCCTTCCATGATAGTGACCGACCTCTCCTACAACTGATTGTAGACTCCTCTAAAATCTTCATCTCCTTCATAGTCTTCACTCATAAGTTCATGAGTGAAAAGATCGAGTTCCATTATCATTCCAATTGCTACAATCTTCTTTAGTGGTGGTCAAGAGAGAATGCTTTCTACTCTATTCATGGTTCCTTTCTTGTACTTAATTAGTAAATGGAAGTGTTGCAAGAAACCTAACCACTTTAATTCCTCACTTGTTGCATCTTGATTTGATTATGTAGATACTGAAGGAGATGATGATCTATGTGTATGATGGTTTATTTTCCCAAGAGTCAATGCTTCCACTTCTTCACTTATTTTACAATTGAAATAGCTCCTTATCATACATAGGGTATTCAAGTAATGCTCCATGAAACAACTATAAATCATAGCACACAAATCTTCCTCCTTGCATTACTACTACTCCTAATGCATACCCACTAGAATTTGTCTCAAGCTCATAGGTCACTGCAAATTTGACATGGATAAGACTGGAACATTGTTGATTTTCTTCTTCAAGTATTCAACTGATATTTTCTATGTCTTACCTCAATGAAATATCTTTCATTTGGCAATTACAACCTGCAATGGCACTACTACTATGGAGATGTTTTCAATGAATTTCCTCAAATATTGATTTTCTCCCATGAAACTCATGACCATTATCACATTAGTGGGATTAAGTCGTTGGGTGATGATACAATCTTCTCTGGATATACCATCATATCTCCTCCAGTCATGTGCCCAAGATATATCAAGGAAGTATTTCCAAACTTACACTTCTGCAAGTTGGAAATCAATTGATTCTTCTTCAAGGTGTCTAGTACTCGTGTCATACGTGAGAAGTTTTCTTTACAAGTATTTATAAATATTAGTATGTCATCCAAATATACTATCACAAAATAATCAAGGAAGGGGCATAGCACATCATTCATTAGTCTCATAAACGTTGTGGGTGCATTGCATAATCCAGAAGGCATTACTAACCACTCATACCAACCTTGTCTTGTTTTGAACATTGTTTTCCATACGCCTTCTTCTTTGATCCTCACTTGGTGGTAACCTAATTTGACTAGGTACAACTTAGTGAAGAATTTGTCTTGCTGTAGTTGATCCAACAAGTCATCAATCCTTGGAAAAGAAATATCTATTCTTGATGGTGATCTTATTCAAGGAACAATAGTCAATGCACATTCTCCAACTTCTGTATTTCTTTGGAACAATGAAGGTGGGAGAACCACATGGAGTCATACTAGGTATACTGACTCCCTACTATAAAAATTATTGTAGCTACTTCTTTACTTAATCCTCTTTAGTAAAATAATGCCTATACAGTTCAATGTTAGGAATTCGTGACTCCAGCAACAATTGAATATTTTTTTCAACCTCTCTCTTGGGCGGCAGTCCATGAGGCTCTTGAAACACTTCCTTGTAGGCTTCAATAAGTTTTTGTATTTATTTTCACTACTCATCACTACATCCTTCCAAGGATGCATTCATATCCAACTCGTTGCATTCTCCTTGCTACTTTCATTCTCTCAAGAACAAAAAGACAAATGTATTTGTATTTCCCATGATTCTTCTGTATTGATGAGCGCTAATCAAAGAGAGCTTAGATTTTTCCTTGTGTGTGTTTATGACATATGATTTTCCATCCTTCACTAGCCTATACTATTTCACTCTCCTTCTGAAAATGGCATCCATTACATACAAATATGGACTTTGAAAGATGAATCCACATATAGGCAGAGGAACCACATATGCAAGTACTTCAAGAATTTTTTTTGATTGATCAAAAAATTAAATTTGCACTTCTTTCTCACTTTCTATTCCACATCTTTCCTTACCCAACAAAGGGGGTATGGATGCAGATAAAATTGAGTCTCTAGCCTGTTAGCACCATGATTTTTATAGCTAGATTTAGAGGTTTGTTCAAAAGTTTTCAAAGTCATGCCATGATCTGGCGAAAATCAAGACATTCTTAGATGAGTCATAGTTAGTGTGTCAAGGTTTATGAGGTTGGTGATCAAATAAAGAATGACTTGAAATGTTAGTAAGGGGTTTAGCCATAAGTTGGTTTAAAGGGTGTATTGTATTTTTCATAAAACACCACCATAAAGGAAAAGAGTCAAGAGTGTAAATTTCATCATGTTCAAGTTGTAATGGTCTACTTTCCTAAGTCTTGAGTCACATTAAAAAAGTGGGAAATTATGCTCTAAGGTCGAATCAAATGGTTAGGTTGAATGTCATGTCAAAAGGTATTTTGGTTCATCATCACCTAATCATGAGGTTAGAAAAGGAACAATCATGGCACTCCATATCATTTGTACCATTGTAAACTTCAAAGGTGTACCCACTACACAAGTTCACTGCACAAATCTTTAACTTGCCTTAAAACGTCTTGTCGCTATGGATAATCCTTCCCTTTTCATAATTTTGTTCCTTATCCATTCAAGCATAAATATTGGCCAACTTTTATTTTTCGCCATCGCCTCCAAGACCTATGCGTCATCCATAGCCTCTCCAACAAGCTCCAAATCTCTCTGCTGTGCAAATGTTGTGTGCTGCCAGTCGCTACGCAAACTTTATTTTTTTTTTTATATTCGCTATGTAAATATTTCACTCTTGTTTTTGCTACGAATTTTCCATTTCTTTCAATCATTGTTCATGAGCCTTTCTTGGATCCCATTGCAAGTTATCCTCTCGAATGAGTTTCCTTTTCACATAACCAACTTTCCTTCATTTGAGCTAAACTCTTGCCATCCTTATTGCTACGCCGAGTTTTCCGTTGGTTTTTGTTGCACCGATTTTTGCGTCGTTGTTTGTTTATGCACCGAGTTTTCTACTGCTGTTCATTATTGCACCAAGTTTCTTGTCGCTGATTCATTTGCTGCGCAGAGTTTTCTATTGTTACCTGTTTATGCACACCGTCCAAAAGTCACTATTCTCATTCGTTGCGTAGAGGTTATTATTCTTGTTTGTTGCGCAAAGGTTACTATTCCCATTTTTGTTGCGCAGAGGTTATTTCAATCTATTGTTGCACATTTGCAGTTCACACAAGGTTGACATATATCAACATCATGAAAACTACTCAATGAAAAAGAAAGAATATAAGAAGCGGGAAAGTCGTGAGGTTTGAGCCACATAATTTAAATTTGGGGAACAAAGAACCAACAATCAGGGTGTCCTTTGAACAAGCTGGATGCATGAGGTTCTATGAAAAGGTTCAAGGGTATAATATGCAGATAACCAAGAAGTTTTCTCTTAACTTTAATGGCGGCAGCGCAACTATTACAGAGATCACTTTTCAAGTGTGAGAGGAAACCATATCAACTGCCACAGAGATTCCTATGCATGGAGACAAATGGTTCAAAGGTATGTCATTCGATACTTCAATTTATATTGATTTTCTCAAACTTGAATATAGAAACCAGAAGATTGGTGCCACCATTCCCAATGAATATGTTTTGGAACCTTTTGAGAAACATTTGAGGGTAATCCGGAAATACTTTACTTGTGAGGGTAGGCTTGAAAAGGTACATCAATACCACATTAGGCTCCTGATTCATTTCATAGGGAAAAAACCCTTAAATTTACCCTTCTTCCTATGTAGAAGCCTCGGAAAAATGAGAAACAATGTCCAAGCCAAAGCTAACGAGCCATAGAGTAGCCTATTCCATTTTTCCTTGGTGAAGTTGTTGGTGGTTGAAGAGCTTGGAAAGTTAAACAAGGACTGGAGTTCCTTCTTGACTTCAACAAACATTTCCCTGGATCCTAAAGGAGATACTCCCTTCTCTTCTGAGAAATCAACATCTCATAGTTCACACTCTCATCATTGTGGGTACTGTGTGGTTATCTTCCATAATCAAAGTCCTAGCTAATAAGAGTTCCTTCTTGACTTCAGCAAACATTTCCCTGGATCCTAAAGGAGATACTCCCTTGTCTGCTGAGAAATCAACATCTCATAGTTCACACTCTCAACATTGTGGGTAATCTGTGGTTATCTTCCATAATTAACGTCCTAGCTAATGAGATTGTTAGCTTATTTTATTTTTTATTTTCTAATGCTTACAATTTCTTATCTCAAATATCATAGCCATATATAAATCTTAAAATTATATATATATATATATATATATATATATATAGATTTGATAGTTTTAAAAATTAAATAAACATCTACTGAATTTAAAGTTAAAAGCATAGGATGGTCAAATTAAAAAAAAGAAGATGGGATAAATAGCAGTCAAATGCTTACCCCTCTTATTTTTAATAATTTGAAGTCCAACTAAAAACAAAAACAAAAACAAAGGGAGAATTAAACAGTTAACCTGCAACAGCTCTATCTGAGTTTTAAGCATATAAACAGAAATATGTATCGTACTAGAAACATAACTGACTAAAAACAAAGAACAATTAAGACAAAAGGCCATAACTTCAACGAATCGACAACTTAACATCCATCTCCTCGATGTAAAGTGTTTGGCAAATATATTCCAATATCAAATATACAAATCTTAAACGAAAAAAGAATTGAACCAGAAATACAACCGAACCACATGTTATGATTCATACGATATTGATTTTCGCTCGTAACTTTACATCGCACAGCTTTATCTGTTGTGCAACACGTTTGGAAACAAGCAACAATGATCATGTTTTTCTTCACCAAAACATCACGCATTAGCAAAATCTGATGTCAATACATACAAACACCAGAAACGATCTTAGCATTGCATAATTACAAGATTCCTTATCTCGAAAGGCCAAACTGTTTACCCTTAGCTGGATGCACTGAACAGTACATAGGACATACATGCTTCAGGAAAACGACAACAATCTAAAACTTAGCTACTCATCTGACCTGTTCAACCCAATCCATCAGTAGTGGCGTTTCTTTAAAGAAAAAGTATTGGTATCAAAGAAAAAGTATTGGTATTGGCAGTGGAGTTGAGTTGTTTAATTGTTTTATGAAATGGTTTTTTTCATTTGAATCGGATAATATAAATTTGTACGAAATTATTAATTTTTATTGTTTTAAATTCATTATCATATTGAAAAATCCTTGGAATACTCAAATTATACAGAAATAATTATTCAAATCTGTAATATAACAATTTTTAACAAAATTCACCCAAATTCAAACAAATAAAATATTTTGTAGCAAGTCAAATCTGTGGATATAACAATTTTTGAGCAAAACTCATCCAAATTCAAACAAATAAAATATTTTGTAGAAGGTTTAGAGTAAGACCATCTCTCTATTGGATTAAGCTGTATCAATATCCTCCCATATTTCTCGTAAGGTCACTAAAATTAGAAAAAAAAAAAAAATTGTGGTGGAAGACATTGGCATCTCGATTGGCTTAAGCGCGTCAATACTCTTGCTTAGTTTTCTCAACGCCACTAAAATTAGAGATTCAAAGCGCATACGGTTAGGGTTGCTTAGTTTTTTGAACGCCACTAAAATTAGAGATTCAAAGCGTATACGCTTAGGGTTGCTTAGTTTTCCTAAAATTAGAGGTTCAAAGCGTATACGCTTAGGGTTGATATCATGCACATTGTTCTCTAACTGCTTTGCCACATTGATGCATGGAACTTTCGCTACATTTTGGCCCCACCAGCACCACGAAGAAAACGACACCGTGTAATGTGTTCAGTAAAGTACAATATATTTTCTATTATTTTGCTTGACTTGAATAATTGAAATGCTTCCAGATAATTGAAGTATTGTGGATCATTCATTCATATCAAAGTCTGCTTTAAAGACCATGGACAATATGTATGGTCCTGTATTTTACAATGATTTGCAGATGCGCAGAATACTTTCTATTGGCTTGGTTAGAGTAGAAATGCATACTCAATTGAATGTGGAACCTTTGCATTTCAAAATCAACGATCAATATTGCTTTCCCAAATAGATCTGACGGTGTCACACAGTTTCTGTAGATCTGATTTCGAGCACCCGGCCAACAAAATAAATGATTGCAGGGACTTTTAAGGAGTATGGAATGATGAATATTTTGGCTAGAAAATATCCATCTACTCGACGATCTCAGCATCACATATTTCAGCAGGTAAAAGTCGTTTTATAGTTTTACTGAGAGGGAAAACCATTTAAGCATCAAGAAGAAGTAAATAGTTTTAAGAAGTTGGGAGTGGTTTCAAGAATCAATTTAGGGAATGAGAGAGAGGAATAAATATTATGAAGGAACTCACTGCTAGGGTTGGCACTTTGGGAAATTTAAGAGTTTCTAACAACCAAAGTTCTTCAATGGGAAACCTTGAGCACATATAGGTGGTAAATGTAATAGAAAACCAAGGATTCATCCCATGTGTTGTTAGAAACGGTGACAACAAAAACTCATCCGTGAATATGATTCTAGATCCTATAGACCAAGATTGGTTGTAACTAAGGTAACCAAGTTAGAATACGGCCGTAGAGGCTGAGAGTGTGTCTGAGAGGAGTAAGCTTGTCTGTAATCTCCATTAGCTGAATAATAAGATAACCGATACCAATGCTTGGTGTATGTAGCCCAACGTTTGGGTGAACCACGTAAATTGCTGTGTCTTTTGTGCTTGCGTATGTATTGATTGTCTTATGATAATTGTTGTTTCCGCACTGGCAATTACAACAAGTGGTATCAGAGCTCAGGAGCTGAAGAGCTGAGGAGGGTGCAGATCGAAAGAAGCCAAAGCCTTGAAATTCATCTTAACAGCATTGAAATTCGTTTGTTTGTGGCAGCGCTCGGCAAAAAGTTGCACAGGGGCACTGGCGCTGGACAGGAGGCTAATCGGGCGTGTTGGCGCTGGGCAATAAGTAAAGGCGGAGCACCGGCGCTGTACACCCAAGATACGGGCGCGCTGTTAAATAATTTCAGGGTTTTTTGTGAAGGATCGCCGAAAGGAGAGCCAGCGCTCACCTTATAGGCTAAAGGGAGCGCCAACCTCTCATAACTTCACGCGCTGATTCTGTTTTTTGGGGCAGCGCACCCCTATCTCCTCCATAGGAGCGCTGAAGAAGTAAGGAGCGCTCCCCCCTTGTTAATAAAACATTCGTATGAAGTTTGTTTTTGTTTTATTTACTTTTTTGAAAAGATTTCATTCTTGGAAAAGTATTTAAGAAAAGTTTTTTTTATTATATTTGAAATTCAAATATAATATGTGATGATGAAGGATGGAGGATGGAGGAATAAGGTGGAGTGATTTCCTCATTAAATTTTTTATTTAAAGGTGAATGTAATTTCTTTGAAAAATTACATAACATTATTTCTCCACATATTTCTAAAAGGGGTTTTGGATATTAGTGAACAGTGGTGTTTGTT
>JASDQU010262999.1:4734-15514 GCA_032191745.1 Picea mariana | reverse complement strand
AAATATGGATGCTCAGAGCTCAAGTTCTGAGGAGCAGGGACATATACAGAAGTGGGTGAAGAAGACAGAGCAGCCAGATAAGACTGAAAAACTAAAAGGGAACTCAAGTGTGTTAGCCACATAGGCATACGTGGGTGATAGTGGTATCAATCGTGTACATAAGTAGGATGACCTTGAATAGGTCACGTACATACATGAGTTGTTGTGTAGCAGACCACGTATATGTGGTAAAGCCTTGGGAAAAATGCAATGCACATGGATTGCAGCTTGATATGTTGGTATAACTCGGTGTTGCAGAGTCTAACATTGTTTATTGCAGGTTCTAACACTGTTTGTTTCAGGCTTTTATGATTCTATGTTAGATCATGTAAGGTGACGATGTAAAATAAATCTCGGGTGCATGGCACTAACCCATGAGTATGGATTGATGTTGATCTATTGGGGTACATGGATGATACGTATTTGAGTTTCATTGATATATCTTATGATGTATTGGAAGCATATGTTGGATATCTTGGTGCATGCATTTTACATGTAGTTGGGCTACATATTAAGACATGTAGTTGGTGATTTGAGTTGATAGTCATGTTGTACATCATTAAGGAGTCATATCTTGTTGATGCATGGTTGATATACGTGCTTGGTGCAAGTGATGATGCATGATGGTACACTCATAGATGGTATTTGTTTGGCATATTGATAGATGCACATGGTTGGCATAATTGGTAGATGCACATGGTTAGCATATTGGTAGATGCACATGTTGGCATATGGTGGATACATTCCATGGATGATATATGTTGATGTACATGGTTGATGCACATGGATTTTGTGCATGATGTACTTGGTTGATATCTAATTCATGATTCTCTATTTTCATTATTGACATATCTTTTGTTTCATGTTGTATGGTATGGCACAAGTTTGATTCATGAACAGGTCCAAGGATCGCCATAGAGAGAGTGGTTGATCTATGATCCAGTTGAAAATAGGGGGAGACATACCCATAGGGAGATTCATTCTTCTTATGATTCTAGGAGGAAATACTTATCAAATGCATACCTAGAAAAGAGCTCTATACTTGAGGAAAGAGCACAGAGGCATAATTCCAAGGGGAGCGATGGTCATAGAGGGAGCATGAGCAATGCATTTTCAGCATTACATCATATTGATATCCCTTGTTCAAAAAGGGGAGAGATTATTTAGCGACAACAAGATAGGGGGAGCAGACCCAAGAGGAGATTTCAAGCAAGGGGAGCAGCCCCAAGAGGAGAATGTCCCTTTTCCATTGATTTCAAAGGGGGAGAGATAGTCACATTGATGTGATTGATGCTTATTGATAGAAAGACATAGTCTAATGAGAAGATATAGTCACATTGTTATGGGAGAGATAGTCACATGGTTGTGATTGATGACTATTGATGTAGAGAATGCCTTGTCTACATGTTGACATCAATGTTGGTATTTCCATCAATGCCAAAAGGGGAGATTGTTAGATCATGTTGTCATTGATGCCAATGGTTTGATTATTCTGATGTCAAAGGATTGATGTAGTGATTGAGTGATTAATTGATGTCAAGTGATTGATTGATGTCAATGGATTGATTGATTGGAAATCTTGATTGATTGATGATTGATGAACAATTTATATGCATTATCCTTGATGAGAATGATAGATGTCAAGTGCAAACCAATCGATGAAGATGGATCAAAATGCATAGATGAAGATGGATCAATGAGTTGGCATTGATACATGATGAAGATGGATTCTTTGATATATTATGCATAGTTTGATGACTCATTATTGTCTTGTCATGATTAATAATAAGTACAAATGGATGAACTCCAAAGTGGTCCCCTTATGGTGAAAGTCCTCACGAGAAGATGCTTTGTGGTTGAGTTGTGGTTGAGAGAACCCATGCTTGTATGTACAATAATGAGATGAAGATCAGTGACTTTGTTGGTGAAACTATCCTAGATGGATAGTGCTTGTCATGCCATTTCCGTTGGTATGTGGAATGTCACATAACTCCTCACGGTTTGAGAGTTATGACCTTACGAAGTTGGAGGACTCCCATATGATGGCTTGAAGCCCCAAATGGTCAAAGAAGTCAAACTACTTGAAAAGAAGAAATCATTATTTTAATGATAAAATAAAGTGACAAAATCAAGAAGGATTATTTTAATAAATTAATGGAGACATTTATATTTATAGAAAGTGGTTAATCCTAAAATAAGGAAAATAGGTTAAGTAACCTAGAAATGGGTTAAGTGACCTAGAAAAGGGTCAAGTGACCTAAAATATGAAAGTATAAATAAGATAACAATGGTCTCTTGCAAAACATCCTTTTGGGTGGATCAATGGAGAGCTTCCTGTGAGATTATCTTTTGGAGTATTGATGGAAGGCATCTTTGGTGTGGATCTCTTCAACATGATTGAAGATCTATTCTGAGAAAGAGAGCATGAGAAGGATCTCATGGACGCATCAAAGTTTCGGCAAAATCGGATATCTTGACGAAAAAATTCTTGGAGCTTCATAAACCCTAGCTTCTGAGGTGTACGCAGGCTATAATGGGCCAGAACATGTACATACGCGGGCTGTATGAGGACAGGGCACATACAGTGGATAAAATCATGAAGATTTGTGTTTGAGCTGATGATTAGCTGTTGAATACTGAATCAGGTTCCAGATATGCATTCTATGAGCTCAAATCTGTCACTGAGACACTGGTATGGTCACATTATTGTCTTGATGGATGGTATTGCTTGTTGTGTTGTGAATGCTTAGGGAATTCTTGGTATTTCTTGGTATGGATGTTGTGATGTGGTTCATGTTGGTTGATGGAGTGAGAAGTACTCTTGTGATTTAGTTGTGATATGATTTCTATAGTATGTTGATTGCTTATGCATGATTTAGTAGCATTCATATTGATTGGTTGTGGAGCATGAGTAAGCTATTAGAGAGATTGGATGTGTTGTGACTGGTTGGTGGTTAGTTTGGATAGTGAGAGACAGAAGAGAATGATAAATTGGTTGCAAAGGATCTGAGTTGATCTTGAAGAGAAAACCCTAATATCTTAGAAGTGATACAGAGGTTGTTGTATACACTGGCCACATCCATACGTGGGCTATAGTGAGCTAGGGCGCATACACACCCGGGCTGCACTACTGATAGGTCATGTGCCTATTGCAAATTGATATATGTTGAGGATCATTTCCTCATATCAGTTGGTGCTGAGTGTGTAAGTTGAGTCTTGCATAATAGAGCTGGTGCTCTTGTAGAGTTGTACTCTATTCAGTTGTTGCTGAAAAACCCCAAGGATTGTAGTCCGTAATAAAAAGAAAATTGTACATACATCTTGTGTTCTTTGTGTTCCTTGTGGTGATGACTTGTTGATGATATATTGTTGATATATGTTGTTGATAGGTGTTCACATATAACTGGTTATAAATGACAGCCATGAGTAATGAGTAAAAAGTTGAATGCTAACTAATGAGTTTTGTGAAAGAGGGAAGTTTTTGAAAAAGAGCCCCACACTCATTCACCCCCCCTCAAAGTGTGGTAGGTGTGTCCAACAGAGAGAATGAATCTGCCCTAGGGAATGATTATCTGGACCATTTCCTATGGAAATGATTGTCCTACACCAACCTCCAAAATGGACCATTCTTTGAAACTGCTCACAAGTATGAACTTCGAAAGAATGACTACCCGGTGAGGCGGACCATTCTACTTGACCACTACTCAGAGTGACTTCCAAGAAGAATGATTTTCCTATACCATTCTTCCACACTAGCCATAAGGGGAATCATTATCTATGGTACGTCAACAATCTATCGAACCATTGTCATTATGAAAAATACTGTCCAATCTGAACCATTTTCCAAACTGGAAAATGCTTGTCCATCAAAAATCTAGAACCACTTTCCAAACTGGAATGGAACTTCCCATCCTAGACCATTTTTCGAAATGGAAAATGACTTTCCATAAATCAATAACATATTAGTGCTCCCTCCCAACCTAAGAGTAATCACTTCCTTTTCCAATAAGGAAATCATCTCCACAAGTCAAAGCTTGTCTCTTAAGTACGCAAACTTTTCATCTTGGACAGAGACTTCACCAAAATATTTGTTATCTTCTCATCTGTGGAGATATACTATAGAACCACTTCTCTCTTCTGGAATTTTATCATAGAGAATATAATGCTTGATCTCAATGTACTTTGGCCTGTCATGGAACACTGGTTTCTCTACAAGCTTCACATAGCTCTGATCATTACAATATATCATGGTTGAATTCAACACTTCTGTTTACTGCTAGCTCGTGACATCATGGAAAAGATCAAAACTGAAACATATCCAAGTAGCACTTCTTCTATCATCTGTACTTCCTGCCCAATTTGAATTGATAAATCCATGCAGATGTATATCATAACTCAAACGTCCCACAAGGCAAATATCTGGTTGAGTATTCTACAAATACTTTAATGAGCCAATCAATTGTCGATACAGAGACGGGTCTATTGGATTAGAGTCTCTCAAATTCTTCAGGGCTGTCATCATGGGAGTTTTCCATGGATTAGCAATCCATCATCCCAAACTTCTGAGTAATCATTCTGATACACTATCTCTTTCATAGAAGGTTTTCACCACGCTTCTGTTGTATATGAGATACTACACATCAAGTTGCTTGAATCCATACAAGGTCTTCTTATATCTGCATACATGGGTCTCTTTCTGGTATAAGCTTCTTTCTCAATTTGCTTTATTGGGAAGAACACTCTTTTTCCATACAAATTTCAATCCATGGATACTGCAAGAGGTATATCTAGAACAAGTTGTCTTCATAGTCTTCTCCCTCCTTCTAGAAGAACCTCTTGTTCTAAATCTCACAATGCTTCCATTCATAAGTCTTTTTCACATTTTGTTACATATACTATTATTCATCACAACGTCCATTTCTTCTGATTGATTGCCTCTAGTGGGTTCAAACCAATCTAGTAGTCTTATGATTCTCGGTATAATAACTTGTTCAATTGGTTGTTCTAAATTTTCTTTCCTTCTTGGAATCTTCATGTTCTTCCTCATCTTCAATGTTGGAGTCAATGAAATATTCTATAGATTCTATGCCCTTCCTTTCTGAAGGTTCCAACTTATTATTTTCGTCATAAGAGCATAAATGTAGATGGATAACCAAGGATATCCATAGCTTCTTGAAGAAGAATTATTTTGAACACATGTTGTTTAGCATGGCTGCTACTTTCAATGGGAATATGGATAGATACTTCATAATCTTCACGTATTATTCAATGGATCATATCATTTAGGATTAGCTTCTTCCTAATCCTCACTTCATGCATGAATGCATGTTCTTCTTTTGGAATTATGTAATCATCTCCCTCCATATAAGAGATTTCATGCTCCTGTCTGCATCCTTATTGTCTTTTGCAAAGTGTCACAAGTATTTATTCTAATTTCCTCTTGATTACCGACTTCTTTCTGATTTGACTCCTTCTGGGTCTCTTCAAGTTTGATTATGATTTTGTCTTATCTTTTAGTTGTTGCTTATATAATAGATTCCTCAAGAATTTGCCAATGTATTTCATCTTCTTGTAGTCATCGTAATAGCAATCCTTATCTTGTTATTATTTCATAGGTATTGTTTCACTAACCATCTTTTCTTCTAAGAAATAGATATGCATGATATGTACAGGAACTGTGTAAACATGGTATGTGCAAGAACTATGAAGAATATTGTCACCTTGACTAGAAGAAGAAGTCTGCTTCATCCTGCAAACTTTCTATGAGGGTTCCTTTTCTTCGGCAATTGTTGCTTCATGTGTTTCCTTCCTTTTCTTTAACTCGAGATAGTGGCTCTTGTAGTGACCATGTTTTAGATAGTTGAAGCATTGTATTTATGACATATCCTTTTCTTGATTTAGTTTCTTCCTTGAACCAAACTTCTTCTTATTCTTGAATTCCTTGAAATTTGTTGTGTATGCTTGATCATCATATTTCTTTTTGGATTTCTCTTTTGCATTAATCCTTGATTCTTCTTGTGTGCAATAAATCCAAAGTTCTTCAAATGTGGGATACTCCTTTCTTGTTTTCATGCTTGCGGTAAATGCATCCCATCTCTTGGGAAGGACATTGAGTACTATATTTACCAATTCCTTTTCTGAAATGATTTCTTCAGTAACTTGTAAATGATCTCTTAATTGAAAGATTATCATAAAGTATGATATTATGCTATCATTGTCATTCATTCTCATGTCACGGAGCTCATTCTTCATACTTATTACTTGCCCAATGTTTATGACTGAGAAGAGGTTAGTTAGGGCATCATACATATTATTAGATGAGTCAAGATGAGAGATGTAAGGTATCAAGTGATATTTTATAGAGTCCACTATGATACTCATAGTGTTGATGTCATTGTTCTTGAACTTCTCCAAAACTACAATGTTTTATGGTTCCTTCTCTTTTCCCGCTTCAAACTGTGGTTCCATGATCTTTCCTTTCACGATATCCAATACTTTATTCTTGGCAAGGATGAGGTCAATCCTTGTCTTCCATGCTCTGAAGTTAGAAGCCCCTTCTAAATTTTTTTCTGACTTCATAGAGTAAGTCATGACTGTTTTGATTTGGTCAACCTTTGACTTTGACCAAAAACTCAAACTTGACATATTAGCTTGCTAAGAGTACCAGGAGGTGTGTTATGCTAGGGTGCACTAGGCTATCCATAAATTAGGTCAATATCTTCACTTAAGGTGCCTTAACAAGAGGGTTATGGTTTCTTTGCCGCATAAAAACTTTGACTGCAACTGCAACTGTAACTAAGAAAATCCTCCCAATATATCTTCCAGTGGTTAGACTATTCAAAGATAGTGTGGGCCCATAACCTATTAGAATAATACATGTTCTTGTTTCACCATAGACAATATAGCAATATTTTCACCCAACCATAGGCACAAAGGCCACCCCCGAGCACCTTAACCTTGACAGAGAGAATGATTCTGGAAGAAAACCATAGAACCAATATCCAATTGAGGTAGTGTACCTCTCTCTAGAGCTAGTGTACCAGGATAAATTCCAAACCATAACCAAAGAGAAAGTCCAAGACAAAACTGAAATTTTCCAGTTGCAACAGCTACAACTCCTCTCCAAACTTGCGCACCATTGGCCTTATGCAGTTGTGAGAGGTGAGATGACAAATGATCTCTAGCGCCCTCTTATTTATAGTCCTCCAAGTGACCTAATTGAGTCGACTTCTAGTTCTAGAGGTTAATAACTCAATAATAAATATTCTCGTGAGACAACTTGCCTCCTAGGGTTATTAACCAACATTTTAGGTTTTTTCTTGCTTCCCAGAATATTCTAGTCTCATCAGGGTTACATGTGGAGGTTAATACCTCCCACAACTACCATAATATCAATAGATGACACGTCTTATGAAAAATCAACATTACAAATAGTGATGAATGGTAAGAGGATATCGATGCCAATGGGATGTAGGACACATGCCAATCTAATCAAGTTGAACATCTTAAAGGGAGGACTTACTAGGATCAAAAATATAGGGAATATGGTTAGGTAAAGGAATAGGTCCTTACTCCATACCACAATGCGTGATACTTATTGTGACAAATAGTGAGAAGACATTGGTAAATGACACAATGAATATTGTCATCCATGAAGCTCAATAGACCTTGGTCCTAGTTTTGTGAGAGAGAAAATGCCAAAAGAGGAACTTGGTAGAGATCATCTAAAGAGGCTCAAAGACATGCCTGTGGGAGAGGTGGATCCAATAACCTGGGGACCTTAGGATCTCAAGGAAAATGAAAGCCAAGGTAACTCGCTTCCCGATGAGAGATAGCCCAGTAAGGATAAAATTTTTGGACAAGGATCAAAGCTCCAGCCTCATCATCTTATTGGCGATTAAAATACAAATCTAGATGAGGCTTGGGAAAAACAAGGCTTAGTCCATAATGTTGATTGTTGGATTCAAATTAAAAACAAGATCTGGATAGAAAGAGATCTAGGAAAGAGGAATAAGATCAATGGATTCCCCCCACATGCATATCAAAGCTGGAGCAAGTGTGTGATCCAGATTATTTTGAGAATGAAATGAAGGTGGAGATATAACAGTGAAATACACATAAATATTGCAAGAAACATAAGGATGCAATAATACACATTTTCTATTAATGAGAAAAATGTACAAAAACTGTAAAAATTCAGAGTGAGTGAACTGGGTAGAATGGTGGAAACTTATCTATAGGAAGATATGTGATGACTATGCTCATTCATAAGAATATGATATTTCCAAAGAGTCTTCAAAGGCCTTTTTAACATAAAGAAAATCCAAAACCCTAACTGCAAAAGATGAATTTCCAAAAGGTTTGTGGGATCCGATGGGGGTATTTGATAGGTCAACTTCCCAAGGGTGTAAATTTTGTATATGATCTTCATTTGGGGTGCACGATAGCTTGTTGGAAAGGTATATCCTCAAAACAACCTCAAAAGTTTGGGACTCGAAAAATTGTAGAAAAACTATCAAGGTGGAAAATTGTATTTTGAGCTAGTGGAATAGGTGGGTGGCCAACAATATCTACCTGGATCATTCCTCCCCCCTTAGGAAGTAATGGTATCCATTGTGTCAAGTTCCTAGGGAAGATTTTTCAGAATCTAAACCTTGGTGAGCTACCTGCCTTGCTAAAGAAGTTGTCATGCTTATCTTGTTGAAGGTTGTCAAGAACCTGCTTCTGGAGGGGTTGGATCCATTCAACTGATCTAGTTGCATGATCTACCTGAGTGTGGGAGGAATATGTCATTGATGATGCAGGATGAAGAGTAATAAGGGATATATTATGAATTTTCTTGACTGGGTAGTGTGGAGGCATCCCCATAGGTGAAGTAAGAATATCTTTGTATGCTTCTACAATCTTGTCGATATGCTTCTGCTGGATAGAAACATCTTGGGCCGAGGTTGCAGTGGTTGCAGTTTCCTTCCATTTTCCTTCCAACCAGATCGTGAAGAAGATAAAAAAAATTGTATGAGAGACTTATTTGCAACACTATTTTGGTGAGATAGTAGTCGGAACTACCTCTGGTACCCTGTAGATCTAACCCCCCAAAGTAGCAATGACACTACGAGGTTGAGAATCATAAGCAACATGACGCTTCCACATATATGTCTGGCCTAAGAGAACATCACAGACCTCCAATGAGGAAACATCACACATTAACTCATTCTTGAAGGGCTTGATTCCATAGGACATGCGACATTGCTGGCTAATGTGGAGATCTAAACCCTGGAGAAGACACTTGATGTTGTATGGTTGTAGGTGTGGTGTTGTCGACAATCCCAACTGCTTAACGACCTCTATTGAGATGAGGTTCTTTTGGATTTCACTATTGTTATCACTGAAAGTTACACTTTGACTGCTAAAGTGCAAGCTCAGTACCCATCAATAGGTTTATGAGATAAGTCTTAAAATGTGGTGTCAAATGGATAAAACTCAGTTCAACAATGTTAAAACACAGGAATTTCTAGATAAAATGCATCAATAAAAGAGTTCTTGTCTAACTTATATCAGGGTTTGAGGATTAATGTGGATAGAAGGAAGACTTCAATTGAGAAAATAGAAAAGGTCTACCACTAGCATCAGGATTTACCAGTAGACAAAGGAAAGAAAAGCTTTAGATACAAGATCTTTTTAAATCCAAGCTAAAACTCTGAGATAAGTTATAAAAACATCACAATCAAACCTCCATTGAAATACAGCTACAAAACATCATTTGAATCATGCAATGACAGTAAGAATTCAAAGTGAGAGAGAAACAAGATGGCAAGAAAGAAAACTGATTTTCATTAGACAAAAATTCATCAAGTCTAATACATCAGGACAGACCACGATTTGTTACATATATATCACCAGAAAAAGTATTTTTACATCAACCATTTGAACCCATGTATGTCTTATAATGCTTTCTTTATAGCCTAGATAGGGAATCATAGCATACAATGTAAGTTTCATCCTCTAGCATAGGATTCTTCCATCCAAAGTTGAAATAATTACACATGTACAAACTGGAAATAACAAACTGCTACAAAAAGGCTAATGTTGGCAACTATCCTAACACCTTAATACTGCATGATGAGGTGTCCTTTGAGTGCATTCCCCTTCTTTCCAGGTATCCTACAGATTTAAACTGACCTCCAAAAAGTTGTACCATGCTCCCCTATCCATATGGTGATCGTTGATCCTCTTGAAACCATCAAAATAAGAGTTCGCAACATATCATGTAGTGTTGATTGTATCAGCTAGTTCGCAGCGAAGTTCGAAACGAAGTTCACATCACTTGACTGTAGAAACCAGTTTGCAGTGCCAAGCGTTGCGAACTATCCTGTAGCTGCCAAATTAGTCTAGCTTAAGCTCCAAAACACCCAAAACATTCCTCCATATTTAGGGATGTCTGCAAAAACTTCATAATGTGGTGTATGAGTGAAAAACTCAGTTATAAATGACATACTTCCTCAAAATATTCAAAAAGAAAGGACCAATCATTTCCAAAAATGATATTTCTTGAGGTATTTCATCCATCACTTTCTAAGACTTGAACTCCTTCTTGTGGCAGCTTGGGCCAACACATTCAAGTTTCTCTCTACTAGTTCTTCCTTAAAAGGTTGCAACTCCAATTTAAGTCTTTTGATCTGAACTTGTAAGCCTCTGTTTTTTTTGTATAAATTCTTAAGTCGCCTATGGAGAGGCAGAAACC
>JASDQU010262998.1:12045-26101 GCA_032191745.1 Picea mariana | reverse complement strand
ATCTTGCAAATATTTTACAGAATACAAGACTTTATCATTTTCAGATCAGACATTGTCTTCGAGTACTGCCTCCATCCTGTCCTTCTAAACAATATAGTTCGAGCTGGCCTCGAGTGCATACTCTAACCTTAAGCCATTGAATTCCATTTTGATCTTGAATCAACTGTAGCACCAAGAAAGTCTTTCTGCAAATTCGAATTCTATCCAATCACAAACTCAGCTTCTGCAATCTTCTGCGCTCTGATACCATGTAGAAATTTCAATACAAATTATGTATTGCTTGGATTCTCCCGATCTAAAAATTATATGCCACTGTTAAATACAAAATCGCTTCTACTAAAATTCTTGCGGAATTTAAAACACAATTGCCAATTGAAATATAAAGAAGAAAGATCAATCACACATAACACAGATGTTTTTATCTGGAAAACATAAATATAAAAACCCCACTATCATATATTATGTTTATATCATGGATCATGAAACAATCTCATAGAAAACTCTAATCCAAGATCTCTCAGTACAATATACAATCGTCTCATGCTTTCATGCCAAAATTGACAAATTCATGTGCCAATTTACTACTCCTAGACAACCTGCCTCCTCTGCGCAATCCTTGCTAATGAAAAACCTGCAAATGAATTCAAAATTCCTCTTGCCTATGTTGCGCATTTCTCATGGGCACATCCATTGTGAGTGTGATTGCATGAGTGCACTTCACTCAAATCACAACTGGTAGCCAAACTATCCTTTTCACCTGTTATCTCAACTGGGTCTCCATTGGATCTGACATGCATGTAGTTAATAGTGGTAAATATTCAGTTGCATATGAGTTCATTGATTGTGAATTAATTAATAATTAATTCACTGAACTCTCACTAGTGTAAGTTCAGTTACAACTAGTACAACTGAGCTTAACTCACTTAACTGAGTTAAACTATTTCACAACTCACATAACTATACTTATAACTCTGTTACAACTTCAAGTCACTTAGTTACAACTAATTCAACTTCCATGTCCCACCAGTCAACCTTTGAACTCGAATTTCCTATAGCTAACTGATTTTCCATTTCAGTTAACTATTTCAAGTAATTATGAGATAATAGATTAATATTTATTGTCCAATTTATTTAAGGGAAAAATAAATTAGACACACATTTCTTGTTGACTTTTCAATAGCCGACATTAGGCCAAAGACACAGGAATGAAACTACGATTAGCAAGACACGATGAAACTCCCTTCAATGTATTTTTCACAAGCCTGAAGAAGGTAATCTCGATGGTTTTTTCACGTTTAGAGAGTCTGGAAAAAACGTAAAAGAAAAGTCCACTGGGGTACCTTTTTCGAAGGTAGTCTAGTCGGTTCGAAAAAGGGGTAAAATAGCACTGAAAATACGTCTATTCAAAACCATTTTAATGAGTGTGTCAAAGACAAGATCACTCGACAATATTTTCAATTTTAAGGAGTCTAAAAAGAGCTTAACTATGGACTCTCAACCTTTTTCTAGATTTAGTCTCCTTAGCCCGAAAAAGTATAAAATATACTTAGGAGAACTCTCCCGGCGAGATAAATCTCCCGAGGTGTACCTTTTTCCTCCTTAATATACATGACGGAAAAAGGGGTAAACTCATGCCAGTGGATGTTTTTCTAAACCAATTTAACGAGTGTGAAAGAACAAAGTCACTCGACGATATTTTCAATTTTAAGGAGTCTGAAAAGAGATTAATTATGGACTCCATAGGGGATGTTCTTCTAGACTAGTTTAACGAGTGTGAAGGAACAAGGTCACTTGACAATCTTTTCAATTTTAGGGAGTCTGAAAAGAGCTTAACTATGGACTCCGTGGGGGGTTCCTTTTTCGTAAATTTAGTCCCTTGAAAAAGGGTTAAAATTATACATGCGAATACTCTTCTAGCGAACCAAAGTTCCTAGAGTATATGTTTATTTGTAAAATTGACCATCCGGACCGAAAAAGGGGTAAAATACCACTGGACATACGTGCCTTCAAGTTTTAGTTTCGAGAGCGTGAAGGACAACAATATCACTCAACAATCTTTTCATGGTTAGAGAGTCTGAAAATGGCTTAAAAGAAGACTCATTTTTTGGGAGTCCCGAGGGTGAGGCCAAGAGTGATGACACATCAAACATATGAGGCTCAATCTTGTAATCATGACAGGACTAACAAGGACTCTCGAGCCTAAAGTCATTAACGATGACATGGACACCAAATTAAAACCAAGATATACCTAGGGAATCCATGTAAAGGTAGGCTCTACCAACTCACCACGACACTTCTAAAACAATAATGACGGTTTCATGTCGCAGTTTGGTGGGATCAATCCTATGGAAAAGAGGAAAATACAACAAGATGCAAGAAGTGGAGGTGGAATCCTATCTTAAACACAAAAAGTTGGAAAAATGACTTTTACCAAAGGACCTTTAAAAATGACCCATCTCCCAAAAAAATTTCCAAACCAAAAGTGAAGTGTGTCGTAACATCCAATGAGAAAATCAAGAACCACGTTAAATGATTTACAAGCTAGAAACAATGACAAAAGGGTTCAAAAAAGTGGCAAAAATGGCCAAAAAAGTCTATAAATAGAAGCTGCCAGCTCGTTTTCACCATTGTAAATTGAGAATTAACCAAAAATATAAAAGACCCCTTTTCTAAAAGAGTTGATTCTGGGAGCTTCAAAGGGTGAAACAAACTTTTGCTTGGAGCAAGTAAGTACAAACTAACCCCTCTTACATTTCCATACTTCCCTTTTGCATTTATTTTGTTTTTAGGGGGTGCACCCCTTTAAAAAAGGGCAACCCTACGTGTATGTGGGCTATCCAAAGACAACCTGTGTATGCCCATGGGCAGAAAACAATCTGCCCGCATGCATACAGGACTGTGTCCAAGAAAGCCCGCGTACACCCTCAATAGCATAGAAGAAATGAAAAGAAAGAGCTAACTCCCCCCATGAACTTGTCATGTAATAAGATGTATGTCCACTAGAGAGAGAGGGAGCATGAGGATATAGATATCTTGGTCGATGAGGACCCTACAACTATGGCTGCATTGAGACAATGCAGGTTATGGAATTTTTTCTTGTGTCCATTCGTGAGTGCACAACCTAGGCTGTTAAATGCCTTGGTGGATTACTGGCACCCTGACGCTGAGGCATTTATGGTCGAGGGGAAGTTGTTGACTCCAATGACTGAGGACATCTACTTTCTGATTGGCCTCTCGAGGAAAGGGGAACCAGTAACCTTGCGTTCTTTTCCCCCTGGGCCCCACAACAACATCGAGTTGATCATAATGTATTGTGAGGCAAGCACTGAGAAGGTAGGTTCTCAGGTGCTGATCCACAAGATTACCAACCTATCACTAAAAGTGATAGTTTTACTTATTTTGTGGATCACTGGATCCATGGCCTTACATAAGGCCTCTCGAGTGCATATGCATTGTGCAGTGCAGTGATTAAATGCACGATTGCTCGACTGGATGATGACCATGCTTGACTGCATGAAAAGACAACTCACCGAGTGTCGCGGGTAGAGTAAAAAAAACTTCTTATTTGGTACCATTTTATGTTCATTCTTATTTGAGAGGGTACCTAGTCTTATTCCACGAGAGACTGTGCGGGGGCATGTGGCCTCACTCTCAGCAATGTGTAGATGGGCAGCATTGCTGCTGTGACAGGGGGGAGGGAGGACCATAAAGGCCTTCGATGATGAATTTTTTGACTGGTGCACACAATAGATTCGGCGATAGAGGACTACCTCTACGCCGAGATCAACTTTTCCAGGGATCCGGACATGCCCATACCTCCTGGAGCTGGGTGAAGAGAGATGGGTATCTTTGTTTTTTAAATTTTTAAAATTTAAAATTTATTTTTATATATATCATTTTTATGTGTACCAGAGTACCTGAAAACTATGTATTTGTTTATGTATAGATGTGGGACCAATGTGTCTAATAGACTTCGCGAGGAGTAGACAACATCCTCAACTAGAGGCAGTACCATCAACAACCGTCAGACTAGCAACAACAGTAGGGGGACCTCCAGCCGGAGAGGTTGAGAGAGTGTTGAGATGGGTGGAGTGGAACCTCACCACGCTCACTCGTACAATGCCCATGGCTAAGATTGAGGATCTCACACCATCGATGCAACCTCATGTAGTTGGGGTGCCACAGAACTGGGTCCAGCTTTTTCGGCATTTGGCAAACACCGTCGTTCAATATGGCAGGGCCAACATGCCCCGTGCTTAGCTAGGGTGGACCACTTACGTGCCGAGGGCACTCTTTTGTATATTTTTGAGGGCATAAGCCCCGTGATGTATACCAGCCATCTTATTTTTGAGGCACTTGTGCCCACCTATGTAGCCAAGAATTTTGATATATATATGCGTATTTACATATTTAATGTCTTATGGATAACAATTTTTACAAATGTATTTACATGTGTATGTGTGTGCTTCTTTTTATGTGTGTGAAATATGCCAATCTAATACTTGATTAGCTAGAGTATCTGTCATTTGATTTAATCTCCTATGAACATGGATATATGTAATGTAATCAAAGAAACATTCTAAGAGACGTACCCTAAGGAATCGTCAATGTAGAGTAGGATCATAAACATGGTAAACCCCATTTAACTAGGACACAACCAGCTGTGCATCTAAGTAGACTCGGAGGTGAGAGATACCATGCGACACAACGTCATGTAGAAAATCTATCACTGCGCTGTACTCGATGACATTGTTTGTGGCGTCACCTAAACAGAAACCTACAGTAGATAGCAACTGGCCCTGAGGTGTGAAGATCACCCAAGCCACGGAAGCAAGCCTCTGAGTGTGTTGGCTAGCACTGTCCGTGAACTCAACGAACACCTCTAATTCACTTGACATCCACCACAGTGAAAAAGATGACATCGATAACGACACGTCCATAAAACAAGAAAATACAAAAAACTAACTATATAAGAACTATACATATGTACAAGAAGTCACCCAAGGCGACCCACCTACGAGTAATACTTATTAAGGTAGAGCCCATTTCTAGGCTCCACTAAAGCTTTTCCCTCAAACTCAACCAGACGATAAGCACCCATATTTAGTACCTCCTTCACGATGAAAGGTCTGAACCACATGGGTTTGAACTTGCCTGCCCCCAAGGGATCCTTATCTTGGTTGTAGACCAGGACAAGGTTGTATTCAGAGAAAATCTGAGGATGAACAGACTGATCATACTGACACTTGACTCTTTGCTTGTGAGCCTCATTAGCCAAGGCTGCATCACGTCGTTGCTCGAGATATAATAAGCGTTCCTCAAGCGGTGAAGTATCTGGAAATAACTGTACTACCAACTTTTGTGATGGGATTTGAGACTCTATAGGCAAGACTTCTTCTAGCCCGTAAACAAGTTGAAAAGGTGAGAAACCGGTGTCAGTCTTTACAGATGTTCGGTAGGCCCACAATGCTGAGTACAATATCAAATTCCAATTTGACTTGGTAAAATTGATCATTCGCTGTAGAATAGTCTTAGAGACTTATTCACAACTTCCACCTGACCATTCACTTGTGGGTGGTAGGGTTATGAATTCTCTTGCCTCAAACCAATATTTGACATTAACTCAGACATTATTTTGTTTTGAAAGTGACTGCCATGGTCAGTGACAATCTCCTTCGGGATGCTGAACCTATCTATTATCTGATTGAAAATAAAGAGAGTCGTTATCTTGCCATCATTATTGAACATTGGCATAGCTTTGACCCACTTTGTGAAGTAGTCTACTGCTACGATGATATATCGATGCCCCCTGGCTGAAACTAGGCGACATGTAGTATAATCAATCCCCCATTTGGTGAAGGGACCAATTGTAATGACAGGAAACATGGGAGTGGGGTGTGCCCTCATCTTCCGAGAGAAGATCTCACATAGGTGGCACTTCTTGACCGATTCAATGCAATCCTTGATTAATGTCGGCCAAAAGTAGCCAGCTCATAAAATATTTTGGGCTATTGCCAACCTAGACAAATGACCACCACATGCTCCAGTGTGGTAGTCGTTAAGAACAAGTTATGCTTCTTCACGAGTGATGCACCGACGAAGGATGCAATCTACACCTCAATGATACAAAGTGTCATTGAGTACAAGATAATTTTTTCCTAATGGCGTATACATCGACGCTCATCACGAGAAGCAGAGGTGGGGCACTTCAAAGTCTAGAGATAGACTAGTATATCTCCATACCAGGGGTCCGAAGATGAAATCAGAAAAAGATCTCCTTTAATCAGTGATTCTTTGGGCGTAACATCACCTTATTCAACCAGAAGTTCCGAGATAAGTTCCGCAAATACCAGTGACTTTTTGGATTTTGTGGAAACAAAATCCAAGTCAAATTCCTGGAGGATAACGATCCATCTACTGATCTTTCCGTCGATGATGCATCATGTCAAAACGTATTGAAATGGATTCACAACAAAAATGAAGGTGGTCTTACGAAGAAGAATATAATGACGGAACCACTGGATACCATGCATTGTTGCCAACACAAGATTCTCAACATGGGAGTAGTTGAGTTCTGGTCCAACCAGGCCTCGACTCAGGTAATAAATCAGATGCTCTTCAAGCAAATCATGCTCTTGAACCAAGACCATACCGATGGTTGACTCTGCAGCGACCAAGTACAATAAGAAATATTTATTATAATTGGGAGGCCGGAGCAGAGGGGCCGATGTGAGGGTGCATTTTAACGATTCAAAAGAGCACTGAGTGGCTTCGTCCCAATAGAAAGGGACTCATTTCTTCAGTAAATGCATAAAGCCTTTAGTGATTTCAGCATAGTTTGTGATAAAATGCCGAAGAAAGTTCACTTTACCCTGTAAGATTTGAAGCTGAGGGACTATGCATGGGGGAGGCAACTGAACTATCGCCTCAACCTTCAGAGGATCGACCATGATCCCTGTTGTCTAAACTATGAAACCTAGCAGACAACCCGACGTCACACAAAAACTACACTTGTTTGGATTCAAGCGAATCTGATAGTAGCGACATCACTCAAAGATCAGTCAAAGGTGCGTGGGATGATCATCTCCTTTACGAGATCGTGATGCTAAATCATCGAGATAAGCCTCGACTATGTGTCTTAGGTCATGGAAAGAAAAATACATGGCCTGCTAAAATGTGGCTCTAGCATTCTTCATGCCAAAAGGCATCTTCTGATAAGAAAATGTACCGCATGGACAAATAAAATTTGTTTTATGCTGGTCTTCGGGCTTAATCTGTATCCGATTGTATCCCAAAAAACCATCCATGAAAGAAAAGACCTCACAACTTACACACTCATCGACAATCTGGTCAATGAACGGGGTGGGGAAATTATCCTTATTCAAATCACGGAAGTCCATACCTACGTGAATCGTTCCTTACTTTTTGTTGACCGGAAAGGGATTTGACACCCATTGAGTCAACTGAACGGGGTAGATGAAACCGACTTTGAGCAGTTTCTCTACTTCAGCCTTAATAACTGTTGCTTTCTGAGGATTAACCAGATGAAGCTTTTGTCGAACCAACTTGGCGTCAGGATAAGTCGTTATTTCATGTTCAATTACTCTTAGATCAATGCCTGACATTTCCTCGTAAGACCAGGCAAAAACGTCGCATAATTATTTAAATAAATTTGTGTAGATTCGAACCTCCTCGGGGGAGAAATCCACTCTGATGAAGACATTCTCCATGATGTCAGGGATTCTGGAGATGTCGATAGGTATCGTTTCAACGATGGTTTCCATATTATCCTCTGCATAAACTACATGCATAGCCAGAGGATTAATAGGACAAGACCTATCTCCATTCATAGTCAACATGAATTCTCCTGCCTTTATTCTTTTTAACACTGGGAGGAAATAAGATCTGTGATGGAGATCATCCCGGGGTCTGTCTGGACCAGTCAATGCCTCTAAAATCGCCTTTTCAAAGGGCAAGACCAAGTCTAAAGAATTGATAGTGGCAAGGGAACCTTGAGCCCAAATAGGCTTGAGAACTGGATCTAAATCCGGTACAGGAGTCCGATCGGGGTCGACTGAAGCTTGCTGGAAAATAGAGTACACAAACTCTACTGCAAACAAGGGCATGGACATGCTAGGATTCCCTGTCCCTTCCATCGAGGCCGATGGGTAAGGAAGAGTCCACAGATCATTAAAGTAAGTTGTACGAAATGGCGACACTTGAAAGATTTTAGCCCTAGGCTGGTTGGGGACAGTCGATATCATCTTGACATCGCCAGACGGAGGCGGGTAATCGAAAGTACCCATCAATGATGGGCACAAACCAACCCCCACGTTGACGACACTGGGCTGTGGGTTATCAATCATCATGACCGTGGATGCCCCTGATGAAGGGTCGGGCCTAGAGAAGGACAATTGATCAATGGTCAGGATTCGTCCCTTGTGTAGAAAAAACAAGACCCAAAAAAATGTGGCAAACACTGCATGCATAGCATATGTCCAACTCCTTCCTAACAACAGGTTGTAGCCAAGAGGCGCATCGACCACTTCAACTTTGATGCACATGGTCTTCCCTCCTAACTGCACAGAGAAAGAAGGGATGATTCCATGTGGTCTGAAATAACAACCATAGAAAGCAGTAAGAAGAGTAGTTGACAGAGACAAAACGGGTTGTCCAATGGCCTTGCAACACGCCAATGGCATCAAGCATGTCGAGGCACCCTCATCACCCACTGTGCGAAAAATTTTCCGAGTAAAATATTTTGTGGGGTGAGCCACAACTATCTGAAACACAATGTGGTATGGGAGATGAGTCTTCAAGTTGGTCATATCAAGCATGATTGTTCCCGGATTACAGGTCTCAGTAGATCCTAAGGTAGATAACAGGAATTTTCTCTGCGAAGGGCAGCTCTGGAGGACCTCCAAAGTAGACATCACGCAAGGGGTTTGTGACAAATCCTCCACCACAAAGTAATTCTGGGTAGCCCTCGCATTCGGATTATGCAAAGCTTTATTGAATGCCCCTTTCGGGATGCGTGTCATTGTTTCACCCATTGTCTTCTCGATCTGGAGAGGAAAATATGGGTTTACAGATTCCTTACCCATTTCAGCAGTGTCTGACATTCTGTAATCGTGTGCCCTAGTTGCTATGTGAGCGTTACCTTTCTAAATATAAACATTTGCGGTCGAGGGGTTACTAGAAGATGAAGGGGGTCCCTCACTACCCCCATCTACACTCGTAGAGGCTTCAGTCAAATTTTTCCCATGTGAAAATGGGTTTGTTAACACAACAGGCTACTACTGCACCAATAACTTCTGGGCCTCTGCAAGCCGAGGGCACAGGTGAGTCGGGTGGTCTTCCATGCAAATGTTACATGGATACTTCAACTTTCTTTTCTCTGTGTTGCCCCTGCCAACATTATTGGTGGATTTATTATCCTCCTTACCCTTCTTGTTTCGTTGTTTTTTCTTTCCATCAGGCTACTATTTGGCCTTCGGGTTTGTTGACTGCACACTGATTACATCCGACGTTTGAGTAGGGGGAGAAGTCGAACTAGAGGTTTGGCTGGCTGCTTTCTACTGTATCGAAAATTGTTGAAATTGATTCGACATCTGATCAGTGGGATTCACTTGTGCTTAACCAACTATTCCATCAGCATGTGGTCCAGACTTGTGTCTGGTCTTGTCAAGGATAGACCGTGGCGCATCTGGAAAAACCTCGTAAGTCAAACTAGACTAAGAGTATATTAGTTCAAGCTGTTAAGATCTCATTATCGCCCCTTCCTCGAAAAAGACCCCTGACATTGCAACATCCTTGGATAGCTGAGGTACCAAAGACTTAAGGAACCACTCCACTAGGAAAGCCGGTGGGATCGATACTTTTATCAAACTCTTCCGAGGCCACCACTCTCAGATGTGATCTGAGATATGATCGGCCTTCATCTGCTCAAATTTGGCCAACAATTCGGTGTCGGCATCATATCTCATAGGTAGTTGGAAATGGTTGAGAAAAACCATTGCCAATTCACTAAAGCAAGAGTATCTTGAGTGGTTGAGCTCGATGTACCATTTCGCGACACTCTCGATGAGAGTGCGTTGAAATAGACACAACTAAATGGAGTCGTCTTGTAGAGAGTTATATGAGCACCATAGGTGAAACATGGTCACATGATCGCCTGCATATTTTTTAGGCTTACCTTAGAACTTCAAAATGTCCGAGGGAAACTTCATCGGCATGGGAGGCCAACATGGATCGTGACAGATTAGGTCGTTTAACAACCTTGACAATTCTGGAAAATGTAACATCGTTAGAAATGGTAGTTTGGGATGTTGACTTTGTACAGGAGGAAAGGAGTCTGGAATTTGGCTGGCACCAGGTTGCCAAGAAAAGTTAGGCTGCTAACTAGGGTTCTGGTAAATACCATGGCCTTGGCCAACAAATGGATATTGATTTTTTTGGGAGCTCATCGACTGATTCCCATAGTTGGACAGTGAGGGCTGGGCGAGGATTACTCCTTGCGTTATGTTCCAAATATTCTGGAAAGTGTTTCCCCCTGTCGATCCGATGGGCATAGGTATTGAGCCTTTCCTGGGGTTCCATTAACCATGGAAGGGGTTGCCCCTGGCTGGAATCCCTGACAAGGGAACTGATCCCTGCCATGGATTCTAGAGTTTTTGTGAGGAGAAGACTCCTATGTTTTCCCCCTTTGTAGGAATAATACCTTGCACAGGATTTTGTGGTCCAAAACCAGGGTTTCCCCTGGCCGAGACGACATCTGGCGAGAAAGCGTTGTTTCCAAATGCGCCAAATAAACAGAAGGACATTGAACCCACCGACGTGGTGTAGGAAGAAGGTCCTTGAATACCTACTCCAAACAATATGTAGTTCATGTTTGGCTAGACATGTTGTTGAGGAGCACCGTCGAGCGAGGGGGAAAAAGGAGGTATATGACCTCCATCGTAAGGGAAAGCATTATAGGGGGCTGAGGTGCCCCCCATGGACCCTTGTAGAAGAGCGTTTGAGATCCATGCCCCCAGACCCATGTTCTGTGGGGTGGAGTAGGTGAGGACCGAGTTTGTATCAAAGCTAAGCATCCCGTATGAAAACGGAGGACCCGTCGCACTCTGTGTGAACGATACAGTGATCTTCACCATAGATGGAATCATACCGCTGCCCGAAGTAGAGGCGATGTTGGCCCTTGACCAAGTTTTGAAGAATACTTTGTTATATTTGAGCACTTTTTGGACTGCAATAGCTTGCCAGGGAAGGAGCGCAACGCAAAGTGGAAAGTAAGGAAGCAAGAGCTATTTTTGGGTCCATTTTAGGGTTTTGGGTTGATGTAACGGGAAAGGGATGTCGGCCTGTGGGTTTACCCAAGCTTAGGCCCATTTTGTAATCTATAAATAGGCAATGTAAAAAGGGGAGAAGGAGAATGATAGTAATGTAGTACATCTATGTGATGTATAGCTGAAAGCTTAGTGCTAGTAACTAGATCTGTGTGATCAGTTGTATATTAGAGTGCTCTGTGCATGAGATCAGAAAGCTAAGTGCAAGTTGTTGTAGTCTTGTGCTGAAGAGCAAGGAAGAAGGATCTAGTGAGCTGCACAGATCTTCTGTCCTGTGCGAAGTCAGGGTCATTAAAGCTCTGTGTTGTAACTGCTTGACCAAGATAATATAAAGAAGACTTTGTTGACGTAGCCCCAGGGTGGGGGTGAACCACAGTAACTGTGTGTATAGTGCTTTGTGCCTCTCTCTAATGTGTTTATCTTTTTCTTGGCTAAGTGCTTGATATGATTAAGTAGATCTAGTTATGCTTTGTGCTGATGATATATGAAGGAATGTTAGATTTGATATATAAGATGCTCTATGCATGAGATCGGAAAGCTAAGTGCAAGTTGTTGTAGTCTTGTGCTGAAGAGCAAGGAAGAAGGATCTAGAGAGCTACACAGATCTTATGTCCTGTGCGAAGTCAGGGTCACTGAAGCTCTGTGCTATAACTGCTTGACCAATATAATATAAAGAAGACTTTGTGGATGTAGCCCCAGGGTGGGGGTGAACCAAGGTAACTGTGTGTATAGTGCTTTGTGCCTCACTCTAATGTGTTTATCTCTTTCTTGGCTAAGTTCTTGATATGATTAAGTAGATCTAGTTATGCTCTGTGCTGATGATATATGAAGGAATGTTAGATCTGATATATAAGATGCTTAGTGCTTGATTTGTTGAATCTAACCTATATTCATGTGGCTAAGTACTGAATCATTTTTAGTATAAGTATTCACTCCGATGATCTATGTTATCTGCGAAGTACCAGACAGGTTAAATATTGATGAAGGATCTATGCTAAGTGCCCTGTAAAAGCTATAATCACAAATCAGTGTCCCAGCTAAGGTTGCAAACATCTGAGTCCTGCAACCACCCCTACCTCTACCTTGGGTGAGACTTCATCTACTTCGCAGGTGTTGAAGAAAGGGCCAGTAGTTAGGGTTTTGTTGCTGCGCTCTTGAGCGTTGAACCCTGGGTTTGCCCCTGTGCCAACAAATGGTTCCATTTCTGGGATAGGAACTGTGATTGCTGGGAACAAAAGAAGAAAAATATTTGTGCAAACTAAGCTCTGTACGTAGATCTGTTGCCCTAGTGCGCAGTATTCTACTTGACCTACAAAGCTTTGTGCCGAGAAAAAGAGGTCAAATCTGAAGGGAAAAGGTCAGATCTGAAGGGAAAAGGTCAGATCTGCAAGAAAGAGGTTGATACAGAAGAAAAGAAGTGATATCTGAATGCTCTATACCCTAAGAAAAGTGAAAGTGGAAACTTCTGAAAGAAAAAGGTCAGATCTGCAGAAAAGAGGTAAGATTTGTAAGCTTTGTGCTCTGATAATGGTAAGAATAGTTAAAAGTTTTTAGATTTGAAAGCTTTGTACTCTATAGAAGTAAGATAAGTGAAATTTTTTGTTTCTAAAGCATGGATCTAGGTATGTTTGATAGATTCTGTCATAGCTTCAAAACTAGGGCATTAATAGATAAAAGAAAGTTTGATATGAATAGATCTGATAAGTATAGTGATAGATATGTTATACCTATGCATCGAAAGAATGTCTGGACTAACAAGTGGATGCAGGATCCTAGAAAGAGTTTTTTGCAGGCTAGACACCATGATCCTGGTGCGCAGTATAGAAGGAGTTGGGGAACATCTAAATGAAAGAGAGGATTAACCCTATGTTATAGTTGTAGAAGACCAGGACATCTTGCTAAGGAATTCTCTGGGAGAAGACCTAGTTGCCTCTGTTGTAAGGCCATGGACCATGAGGTACTGGATTTCCCTAGAATGATTGCTAGGCTTAAGAAGCTGAATATGGAGCAAGAAACCCTGAAGGAGATCAAGAGACCAAGATTATAGCAGAAACCCAAAAAGAATCAGAAAAGATATTGCTACAAATGAAAGATACCTTGAATGACCACCGACATGTTAGGCTATCAGATATCTTCAAAGAAAAGGAGAAAATCGAAGCAAGAATAGGGGACTTTGACATTGACTGTACTCTTGATGAAGAAACACAAGTGAACATTATGCCAGAAAGAACTTGGGAAGCTATAGGAAAGCCTGCCTTGAACCCTTCCCTAGGAGGAACAAGTTTATTCAGAGGAAATCTAGTAAACCTATGTGGAAGGCTCACCCAGATACCTATGACTGTCAATGGAACTTCGACAGAGGAATACTTTGAGATCATTAAATTTGTTGAAGACATCTCCCTATTTACCATGCTCATAGGAAAACTTTGGATTGATAGAGAACAAGCCAGACGGAAAGAGGAAGAAAAAGTTTTGGAACAGAAGAAGCAAGAGTTAAAAGAATTTATGACAAGAAGGATCGCACACTTGATTGAAGAACAAAAGAGCAGATCCCAGATATTTAATATTAGCAACTCCAATGTCGAAGCTAAGAGAACACTTGAGGATCCACAGAAGATCGAGTTACCTATTTTTGATACAGAAGAAGTATTATCAAGGAACCCTAGGAAAGACTTTCAACAACGCGAAGTAACTAAGATCACAAAAGATAA